>PNEQ01005554.1:0-68182 GCA_003012365.1 Medauroidea extradentata
CATGTGATGCAGGAAGAGAAGCTGGGACAAGTTCTGACAGGTGCAGCAGTAATGGTGTCGAAGAGTGGAAAGGAGGGGAGAGGGGAAGGTACTGTAGATAACTGCATGGTTATACAAAACTATAGTCAGTTCCCTGCTGGATGCCGAAGAGGTCGGATGCTGTCCATCATGTCTGGGAGATGTGCAAGTAAGTGTCATAATTAATTACTGAATTTATCGGTTAAATCTATCGGTATAGATTCGAGAATGTAGGATAATTGATCGGTTGAATCGAAAATTATTAATTGATTGAATTGATCGGTTAAATCGATCGGGTATTGTTAAATGATAAATAATAACGATTGATTTTACATTTTTAGTTATTAAAAGTATTAGGGGTTATGTTGATCGGGTATGGGGCGCAAGAAATTAAATAATAAATAATATAGATAGATTTTACATTTTTAGTTATTAAAAATATTAGGGGTTATATATACATGATACTGCATATCATGTGAACCTTACGAATGTCGAGCCGAAGGTTACCGAGCATGGCCGAAGATTGCCGAAGGTTAACGAGCTGGGCCGAGCATACCCGATGTATTTTATGAACTAAATAATTGTTATATAAAATTATTTTATATAAAATGTTTTTATTAAATAGTCTTTTTATTAAAAAGATTTTATTTCTATTAAATTAATTTTTTAATGCATGTGGGGTTAGTATGGAATGCGAAATCAAAAATTTTTTGGAAGACTCGGAAGAAACCACCAAGATGGCGGTCGGAACATGATGGTGGAATATTTAAACTTTTTTTTTTAATTTTTAAATTTTTTAAATTTTTTTAATTTTTTGAAATTGACGTCATTAAAGATGGTGACTGGAAAAAAGATGGCGGCCGGAAACAAGATGGCGGGCGGAAACAAGATGGCGGCCGGAAACAAGATGGCGTCGGGGTGTCGGGTTACAGGGGTCAAAGGTCTAGGTCACGGGGGTCAAAGGTCAAGGTCACCCTCACACCCTCAGCCCCCAGCCCCTGCGCTCGGATCGGCATTTTCCTTCTACTGATACTATAAACATTAACTATATAAACAAGTGCGAATACCCAGTGGGTGTATCTGAGTAAATATAAATCGAATAAAAAAGTTATGAAAAAAGAGGAATGAGATTCTCCGTGGTGTTGTATGTATTTTTATTGGGCTAAACGGCTTTGATATTATTTAGTCGGGCTTAATGTCTCGTCAACAGTGAGGTTATTATATGACTGAACACAACTTGATAAATTATAGGAACTAGGTGAAGGATTTGGCAATGGCCTTTGTCAATGTTGAAAGAACTGTTAATATTCGCCTGGAGAGATTTCGGGAAACCATGGTAAACCGAATTTAGACTGGCCGGAGACGGGATTTAAACCTACACTTTCCTTAATGCTAGCCCAGTGTTTTACCCAATCACTTACCTGTACACCTCAACTGAAAAAAAGAATTTTTTGAAATTCGAATATTAAGAAGTCTAAAGTGATGTATCTTAACGTTACCTTTGATATGTCATAAACATTGTGAGCTTTTGTTAGTCTATCATTTCTGCTTTAAAAAATTACTTATAGCTATAAACATATTTCAGGGTTGTTTAAATTCTAGACATTAATCGGGTGAAAAGTCGTAAAATGTTTTATTTTTCCCTCACTTTGTCTTCAATATCTCATTAACATTATCAGCAATCGTTATAATCTTTGCTTTTAAAATCTTGGCTCCCATAAGTGTCTCTATTCAACTATGACATGAGTGTGAGAAGTATTTTGCTGTTCTTAAAAAAAGAAAGAAAATAAACGTGTCACTTTAACTATTCATGGGTAGCATTTTAGTTATATAATCAAATTATGAAATCCCGTAAGTTAAAAATAATCTGTAAATGCAAGACTTGATAGACTCCGGCCAACAACGTGGTTCATTTTGTACTGTTCCTTTCTCCGACCATTTTGTACCACTCTTGTCCTAGCACCGCTCGTTATCACAGTCCACGTACACTAATAGATCTCTCATTCACAGTTGTTTTATCCCACGAGTTAACGGGGTAATACTTTCCTGCTTGTCTCTTCCTGTGATAGAAGTTTACCTCTCTCTTACAGGCACAGCATTTATGGACGTAGTTAAAATGATATAGCAGTTACGTATTCAGTGCAACTTTAAGTTAGTTTCAAATACATGGTAAAATTACTGAAATTTTAGAACATTTTCCAAATGTTTAAATTGTTTGCATTTATTAACCATCATTTTGCATAGTACAATCAATCGACAAGTTGTCTGTGATAAAACATTTTAAAAGTTTATTTCATCTGCCGCCTTTAACCAATTTGTAAGGGAACTATTCTACAATACGTGAAGTTTGGAAAGCTTGTGCGTTACTACAAATTAAAAAATGGCTTGAGATATGTGAAAATAAATGACGGCATGGCTCCTGAAAAATAGTCACATTACTAACAGTTATCTTCGCAGTTTTGCGGGTGGGTGAGTAGGGGTGGGGCGGGGGGGGGTGTTTGTCAGTCTCATAAAACTATCTTTGTTTTACTTCAGTGTATTTTGCCCTTACATTGCTGTGACTCTGTCATTTTAATGGCATATAATTAAACTAGCCGGCCGGCTGCGGTGTTGCCCGCGTGAAATTATGTAATGTAAACAGTAACTCTGGATAAAATATGTGATGAAGGCATTTAACAGCTAGCGTACTCAATAACAGTGAACAATAATTAACTGTCTTAGCTCAGTGTAAAGAGCGCGCGCAATATGCTCGTATGATGTCATCATAGTAATTCCCATTGCAAAGTCTTGCACGGAATACGAACCCGTAACTCCACCCCTTCCACACCACAAACTTTATACAATACCTGAGTGAATGTTAAAGGCATGCCGTGATAATTCTTTCGTATGTAGTGGCTACAGTCCAAAGAGGTTTTATTCATGAGTAGGTTGGCAAAAAGAAACTATACTGTTGAATTATTTCTCCGTGATCATTCTCTTTTTGTCGGGAGACTCACACATTTTACTGCTTTTCACCTACTTAATTTTCCAATTTCATAAAAACCTGAATTTGTTTTGTAGATATTTACGTAAGCTTCATTCTTATAAAAAAATTATCTCGATATCTCAACGGGTATAAGCGGTACAAATTATTATTTGAAATCACATTTTATTTTTTTAACAGCATTCAAGGACGGAGTACTAAAAATCCTGGAATTACTTTTTTTTATATTTACGTAAGATTTTAAAGCAACAACCATTTCAATATCTCCACTGGTTTAGGAGATAAGTGGGATTAATTTAAAAACACGTTTTATTTTTTTAAGAGCTTTCAAGGACGAATTTCGAAAAATTGTAAAAATGCTTTTTAGATATTTACTTAAGCATGATTTAAAAAAAAAAACTCACCCGACTATCTGAAATGGTTTAAGAGAAATCACGGATTAATGATAAACACATTTTACGGCTATCACCTCCTTAATTTTCGAATTTCGCAAGATCGAAAAATTTGCGAATATGCATTTCTTTGGACAATGTTATGAAGTTAAAAAATTTATGATAGCATTCCCGGTTATTGAGATATCAAGGATTCTTTTAAAACACATCTCACCCCTTTTCACCACCTTAATTATTGAATTTCGAAAAATCCCTTTTTAGTGGGTGCCTACGGGGCAATTGCAAGCTTCCCTCAAGATTTCATGGTTCTAGGTCCAGCGGTTTGGACTGTGCGTTGATGAGTGAGTGAGTGAGTGAGTGTGTCAGGACACTTCATTTTATATATTAAGATTTCATGTCTCCAAACAAATTACTTAGAATTCTGCTTGCAGGTCAACAAAAACGGATTGCTGGAACAAATGTAGTTTTCAGCCATTTCAAGTAACTTCTTAATAGTTTTACTGAAATCTAAGAGTGAGACGCACTATCGACATACTGCCATGAAAAATATATATAAAAAAATACTGTTTTAAATTCACTACTCACTCAATCGTACTGTTTCCATTTGAGAGAAAATGTTGATTTTAAATACACCCGTTTAAAGCCTGGCTGGTAGGTACCACACTTAGTTTTCGACCTTGTCGTCAATTCTGGTTTCGGCGTTAGGGTCAGTTAGCGTTTCGGCGTTATGGTCAGCTATTCCTTCGGCGTTGTGGTCAAATATGCCATCGGATTGTTGTATTCTGCTCTGTGGTATTTCGGTGATAAGGTACATATCGGTTCTACATTTAGATCTTTTAAGTTACTACAGTTCTTGTGGCATTCATATAGAGAGATTTTTCGGCGTTATGGTATTTCGGCATTGTGGTCATTCGGCGCTGTGGTAAACAGCACTTTTCTAGCCTTCAACGTTGTGATCAATCTGGCTTTCGGCGGTATGGTGTTCGGCGTTATTGTATGTACGTTCGGCGTTATGGTATTTCTGCGTTGCGGTAACGACCCGAAAAATAAAATAATCCAATATGGCGGCTTAAACTGAGCCCTAACAGCTAAGCTGTAAGCACTGCTGAGAGATGACATGAAATATGAATTTTTTTTGTCTTATGCGTATACGAATAAGCCAGAAGTTTGAGTAATTCGTAAAAAAATTAATTTCAAAAAAGAAATTGTTTGAAAAATATAAAAACTAAAAAAAATAATATATATTTTTAATGAAAACTTTTAGGCGCCGCAAATTTCATGTAAACAATAAAATTAATTCATTAAAAGTGATAAAATACATTAAATAATAATTTTGTAAAATATTGTTCTGAAATAATGAAAAGTTAACCTTCTAAATGGTGCAAAATTATGTTAAAAATAATTAATGACTGTTCAGAAACATTTGGAAAAATAAAATTTCACTAAATTTTTTGGATGCCCGTTCTACCTCCTGGCCTGTTCCACTCCAGACCCCCTGTTACAAATAGATTTTTTTGATATAAAACTTGGCCGGCGTTCGCACAACTGTTCAAAGTTTCATCACAATCGTATTAATGGTATAGGAACTCAAACGATACAAAAAGAAAAACATGCATCTATTTAATGTGTAATAGGTAGGACTGCGTGTTGGCCACGTGACAACAAAGTGATCAAGATAAAAGAAAGACATCGTACTTGAAAGCACCTAGGCTCACGTCCATGCAGGGGTCAAGGATGGCAGCGGCGTCACATAGAACACCAGCTACGTCAAACGACTGCCTCATTAACGTGGTTAATTTATACGGACAGGAAATAAGCGCGGTGGTAGAATCGTGTTGCTTGTAAAACACGTCATTCGCATCGAAGTGCCGTCGACTTCAGAAATAAACAGCAACACGCTACAAAGCAGTGCTGGGTTGGTTCACTGCCCGACCTATAAACCTTTCCCACTTCCACTTTTGGCGGTTCGTGATAAAGTGAGCTCTCAAGATAGCCCTGCTAAAGTACTATTTTCAGTCAATTCGTATCTTTCCGCGCGTGACGGCTAACGACGGGCAATGTCTAATCTCTCTGGACACATCACTTGATGTTTGCGCGAGTAAGATAAATTGTGCAGACAGTATAAATATATGTATATTGATAAAAAACAGTTGATTAATTATATAAAATACAATTTAGTGGATTTCGGTTGCTTCTTTTTAAATATTGCTGTATTTAAACAGGAAAATACACAGAACTATATCGAATAATCTCGCTACCAACCATACAAGTCGAAAGGCAACTATAGTTAATGTTGAACTATATGCAGTAGCGGCTAGTGATATTTTTCAACAGTTAATTTTTAGTGCTCAATTTATCCCGAGCACCTATACACGGTTTATGCAAGGGACCCAGAATTTTCGCGAATACGAATAGACTTTTGCGGAAAAGAAAGGGAATAAATTATAGCCAATTCGTTCCACTCCTTCCGTAACATTTAACAGCAGGAAATGTCTTACCTCTCTGGACACATCACTTGCAGTTGGTAGGCCCCTATACAGTATGATAAATAAAGTTTATCAATTATATATAGGACACGTATGTCAATTTACGTACATTTTATTTCAGTATTGTTGTATTGAAGTAAGAAAATACATTGAACTATATTATGTAATTCGCCGCCTACCATACAAGTAGTAAGGCAAATATAGTCAACGTAGATTTATTCGAAATAACTGCTAGTGATACTTTTTTTAATGTTAAGTTTTTAACACTGACCTTATTCCGATCGGCCTATAACAATTTACTATTAAGGTCGTTGTTTACCTTGAGCAGATTTACATGACAGAACTGTAAGGGCGACTTTCAAACGCGCATCAAATGCCGCATTGCCCCCTTGAAATTGCGTGTTAGTTAAACTCTAGTCGATCCATTTGAACTACAGTGACTTTAAGGCCATTCTCTCTTGCTTATACTGCTTTATCGATAACTATTTTTTTAAAGCTTAAACGAGAGCAGACATCCAAAATCTGTTTGGTAGTTTTGTTTAAAATAGTTTTTGCCATGATAGCAAATTTTTTTTGAAATCAAGAAATTTTACGGTTTCGACTATAAAGTGAATTAACCAGAATTTCTTAAGTTACATAATTAGCTAAAACCATAGTGTGTACTTGAAAAATTCAATCGACATGGAGAAAATAATTTTAAACGAAACTGCCAAACACATTTTTGATATCTGCTCTCGTTTAGGCGTAAATAATTAATGTCGCTAATAAGAAGAAACAAGAGTGCATGGTCTTAAGGGGTGACCATATAATTTTGTTGGTGGAAAGTCTGTAACTAAGTTCAGTGCACGTTTCAGAGTTTCAAGTACATTCGGTTGGTAAATTTTGAAGTGCGGCTGTCTAAGCCGGGTTTTTTTCTTTTTTGAAGCTGTGTTGATTGGCTACGAAGTTGGGTTTTTAATGTGCATGGTAACTTTCAATAAAAATTACATTTCATCCTTACCCGAAATGTGTTTCCTTTTCGTGCATTGGCACAATGGGCACATGGGAAATATCTTCGTAAAAATAAAGTATTTCCCCGCACATTACTACGCGTTTGAAGCGCGCGATATGCGGGGCCTTTAATATGGTTGTTCTATTTTGTCGATGTGAAAGTGTATTTACTGTGTTCCGCCTGACACTGCTCTGTTTTCGAGGCAATGACCATTCTGCCAGTCAAACTTATTATTAGCAGTCCCCATGTGTCCTCTCACCTCGTGGGCGAAATGCTGGGATCTAACCTCACTGCTCGGCCGAAGTTGACAATCGCCTGGACCCGTTCCTCTGCACTACCTTCACTCGGCTCCACATTCGGTACCTCAGTGGAAATTTTCACCGCGTCTGGTTTTCCTGGCTTTCCTTTCACCTTCTTCTTCGACATACTATCGTAGAAATCCGCTCGCTATATTAGTAATATCACAATTTAATTTGGAACCTTATACTCCACAGACTAATACCCACGGTCCTCTATGTCCATAGAAAAAATAAGGTGTTACGAGTCTATGTATACGGCCGTGTTAATACCATAGAAAAGGGAGTAGTTAGCTAATACCACATAACAAATTACCACTCATTTATTCTGTGCACGGCCATAGAGGAACAGGTCTGGACACTGGAGTTGAAAATTGACCCCGTTATGACTGATTGGCGCCACTGGCTCTGTGGGGTTGTTTTAACCACGGTCGTAGAAGTACAGGTCATGACCACGGCCGTAGAAGAATAGGCCTGGACACTTGCCTGGATTGTTGACCCCCTTGTTGTTTGGCTGTAGTTCACCAAGTTACCGAGAATATTGTGTTTTATTGGCGCTGATGTTACGGCGGTCGGACTAAACTCCGCCCACTTCCTTTCCGCTAAGATAAGCAATTTATCAAAACGCATTTTTTATCAATTTATGAAATACTTTCTTCGCTCACAAATTTAAGAAAAGGTTCCAGCAATCGTTATTTACATTGTAAATTTAACAATGGAAAAAAAGTGGACGGAGTTTGAATCCGACCGCCCGGAAAACAGCGCCAAAAAGTACGACATTCTCGGTAACTTGACGAACTACAGCCAAACAACAAGGGGGTCAAGCAAAATACATTGTTAGATAGGCGAGTGTCCAGACCTGTTCTTCTACGACCGTGATCTGGACAACGCCTATCTACCATTGCTATGGAGTTGACCCCGTTATGACTGAAAGCGCCACTAGCAATGAAATGTTTTAACATTGCAGTATAGCGTCGTACTAGCAGTTCTCCTAGCAGCTCCGACACGAGTTTGATCCTTGCAGTCCCATTTGCGCAATGTTAAAACAACCCCACAGTGCCAGTGGCGCCAATCAGTTATAACGGGGCCAATTTTCAAATCCAGTGTCCAGACCTGTTTCTCTATGGCCGTGGTTTTAACATTGCGCAAATGGGACTACAAGGAGCAATCTCGTGTCGGAGCTCCTAGGAGAACTCGTAGTAAGCATGGAGGTAATAGTCTATGGAGTGGAAGCGTTTTAGCAAATGTGAAGCCTCTAGCAGACGATGTACTTAACATTGAGTTGAATTGAATTGCGGAGGGTTAACTTTTCACATGTAAGAAACTTTTATTTACTTTCATCAAGTTTATACTGCATATACATATAGTAAGAGGTAACTTGTCACGTCCTTAGAATTTGAAAACTGTGCTGTCCCGTCTGGTACTGTTCTTCATTACTGATTACGTAAAACAATAATTTCATGTTTACATGTTTAATGCGAACAGTCATACAGCAATACTTTCTGCTGTTCTTATGCCACCCACAATATGGCGACTTACGTAAAAAAGTGCTATGCGCATGCACAGTTCGAAGATGATCATGCTTCACATAACTTCTGTGGCGATGTACTCGGATGCCACTCCATAGACTATTATATCCATGGTAGTAAGACGCTATATTGAAGTGTTAAAACAACACTTCATTGCTAGTGGCGCTTTCAGCCTTAGAGTGGTCAACTCCATAACATTGGTAGATATGTTAAGTGTCCAGACCTGTACTTCTACGACCGTGATTCTGTGCCAATACGAAATACCTTTCGGTATTTTTGCTAATGCCCATAGAGGTAAACATATTCAGAGCTGGCAAGATGTAACGTAGCTGAAAGCACTATTTTGTGCGTCAAAATATGGCGCTGAAGCCTTTAAAGATAATGAACAATTGTGATGATGCTCCTCTGAGTAATAAAATCGTATCTGAGATCAATGAATATGTCCATTTATATGTTTATGTACTTATGAACTTATTTCACTCCGTAAATCTTCTTCAGTTGTCTAACAGACAGTTAAGATACGGAGTATGTCAAAGTGACAAATGAAATGTTAACATACACATTCAGCACAAATATAAATAAGATACCTAACTATATATGATGTCAAGAATCATCCCCATAATAAGCACACCATGCGAATCCTGGGCTAAATTGTAAACGAAAATGTTAGTGGCAAAATGTTGTACGATGATATTTTACGCGCACAGGGTGGCAGCACTATACGCGGAGAAAGTCCCCTCTTGCACTCCGCGTCCAGGTATTATTTATGTATGTTGCGTCAAGTAAACGTAGAACCATGTTTGGACTGCTCGGAATATTAACCTGCATCCATAATAAGCAGGTCAGACAAATATAAATAAGATTAGTAAGACATCTGTGGTGCGTAAGAAGGGACTAACTGCCATGCCATGTTGCCACATTGTCCACGTAAAATGACCTCTTACAACATTTTCCCATTAATATTTTCGTCTTCAACTTAGTCCAGGATTCGCATGATGTGCTCATTGTGCGGTTGTTTCTGGACACCCTGTATAGAAATACCGTTATATATCCTATAATTAAAATACGTAATTCAAATGTCAATATTACTAAAACAAATTAAAGTGATTACAATACCAGTGCCATTCATTACTATCAATCAAAACAAGAAAAAAAAATCCTTACAATATGATACATAAGATAGTAGATATTTTGACGTTTTGTTTTAAAAATATGGGATTACTATGACAGTGCCATTCATTACTAGCATTCAAAAGAAGCAAAAAATTCATTCTCAGAATAAAATACACGATATAGCATATAACAGGCTTTAATATTTTGTTAGAATAGCTTGGGATTGTTATAACACAAATTTTTATACTGGGTTGGTAAAATATTAAATAATTTAATGGCAAAGAAATACACTCCTTTCTGGAAAAGTGTAAGAGTTAATTAAAAATTATGAACGTATATAACGTGTCTGGTTTTATAATTATGGACATTATTACTTACTTCAAACCACGGTCTATGAAGGTAAGGTCTTGACCACGGTCGTAGAAGAATAGGTCTGTACACTCGCCTATCGACCAATGTACCCTTGTTGTTTGGCTGTAGTTCGTAAGGGATAGGATTACAAGGAACTTACCCTGACTTAACACTGAATTACATTATATTATATGTTTTACAGCATGTTTGATAGCGTTAAACTTGTATTCTTATAACTAAATTACAAACATTTTAATTCTTGGCTACCAGATACTATTGTTCTCAATATAAAATATTTTTATTCTAATATTTTTTTAGAAGTGAATTGTAGAATACATAAGCAAAATACATAGTTTTTTTTTTTTTTTGCAAAATGAAATTATTTTTACATCAAGTTTTACAAATGTTTTAACAAAAATTCATAATCGTTTACTAATATATCTTTGTTTGCTTTTTCTTTACGTATGTTGAGGCCTTTATTTTTACTGAATTCGTGTTTAGCGTCTCATTACTTTAATAATGTCTTTAAAACTCACATTGACTTCAAAATAAATGCTGCGGTACATGTGTTTCGATTCGATATTTTTATGTCAATTAGTTTCCGATATTTTACTGTTTTAAAGTTCGATTTATATGTAGGCCTATAATACGTGTGTGTTTGGTGTGTATGTGGGAGGGGGGTTGTGCGCACTTTCGTGATTTATTTAACCTATCCCGAATATTAATACTGCACATTTAACATACAACTAAAGTTATCTTTCTCCTTTGTCGAGTATCAATACTGTGCATTTAACACAAGACTTAAATAATCTTTATGGCAATATACACTGCAATAGTTCTATTGATCGCAGGCAACTTTGCAGGCGTAGCAAATCTTTCTTATAAGTTTGCAATAGCAAAGCAAAATTTCACGTTGTTATTTTGCATTAATCGCGATAATAATGGCACTGGTATGATCAGAAAACAATTTTGAAACAAACGTGGTACGAGATAACTACGGCAGAATTTAGGGCGTTAGAAAATATTAACTGTGCTTTCGTCTGTCCCTAACTAAGGTTAATTCTACCACAGGTTAGAAAGAAAATGTGTTTTCTTGTGGGAGAGTTTGGCATAAGAAAATATTCTACCGATAGTTTCGCTGTTATTACTAATGGGTCTAGTAAAATACGAGACCTCAGTATAATTAAATTTAACTAGGCTTGGGAAAGAGAGAAATAATTTAATTTAATTTTAAAGTGAAAAAGTAACCAATTTTGGCTTCCAAATTATCAGTTTCACGTAACTTAAATTCATGAAAGTTCTATGATTGATCAATTTGCAACTCTTACCGATACCAGCGTAGGAAGTGGCAGAAATGATCCCTTTCCAAACTTTTAACACTGATCTTCTCAAACCGTACTGGAATTAACCTTACCGTACATAACGACCTGTGGCATTAGATATTA
This sequence comes from Medauroidea extradentata, assembly GCA_003012365.1. NCBI lineage: Eukaryota > Metazoa > Arthropoda > Insecta > Phasmatodea > Phasmatidae > Medauroidea > Medauroidea extradentata. Next base: position 11,605 of record PNEQ01005554.1, read on the forward strand.
AAGAATCAGATTTCTTAGGAGTACTTCTGCACTTTCTGTTGTTTTCGTCTACTGGAGTTTTCTGAAATAAACATATACCTGTAGTGATCAGTTACGCTTGTTTCGCATTGAGCCTCCAATTATTCACGTGAAGAAATAATTAGTGATGTTTGCTGGTGTGTAAACGTCTACGAATTTATAAATCTTCGAAAATGTTATGTGAAACTAACATTTTTTCAAAGCATAATGGAGTTCCAGGGCAGCTACGACTTGATGACGCTTCAGTTTTGATGGTGATACTGTGTCAAAAGACAGGTAAAGTCTCATAAAGCATATGAAACGTTTTCTTTAAGAAAGTGAGATTTGTTGTCTGATAGTGCTCAGTTTAGAGGAGACTGCAAAAATGTTGTTTGCGATTCTACCGAATACCTTTCTATGGTCTGAAGCGGTTAGTGTCGAGGATTCTGCCAACGCGACGCAGGGGTTTTCTGAAGAAGCTACCTTTTCAACCCTGCATTCATTCCGGAGCTACCTACAACAGTAATATTAGTGAGACTGCAATCATGTTTAGCTGCTGGTACTTTTCGGATGTTTCTTAAAACTATCCGAACTTTTGTAGTACGTACATATCTATTCTTAGCTACCCTTATTTCTTGCGTACATTTTTTTGTTCCAACTTGTTTTAATATATTTCTGTGCACATCTGCAGCTCTACTTCATGGTCAGTGAATGGATATCTCAGCGTCTTGGTGTTGTACCCGCAAATCACAGACGTGTGGTGTCGCAGTAGCCTTGTTATGATTGGCACAGTCAAATTAGAGGCTTCTCTACACAGTAATAAAAATTGTACTTTTACAAAAAGTTATTTTGGAAACCTGTTTCCAAAAAAGTTTTTAGTGACACTACAAAGACTTTTTGTAAAAATTTACAAAAACTTGTATTTTTACAAACTAATTTGTATATTTACAAACATTTCTGTAAATATACAAACAAATTTTGTATATTTACAGCTAAAATTTGTCAGGTCTCCTAGGTTTATTTTGTTTCAAATCGAAAAATTTGGCTCATTAACATTTATTTTACTAGTTCGCAAAGGTGTTTACACGATATTTGTAACAACTTTAAAAGGATTCTGACATCCTGCTTTCATTACCTGACTTATTACGTTCTGATATTAGTTTACAAGATTTTCCTTGTAAATGTACAATTTTTTTTTTTTTACTGTATACTCAGCTATACACGACCAATAACCAGTAAGCAGAGTTACGTGTGTGCAAGGAGTTAAACAAACTGGCGTAAACTTATTTTAGTGAAAATCAAGGCCCCTATCTATTCTGCAGAAGGGGAATATATATATATATATATATATATATATATATATATATATATATATATATATATATATATATTATGAAAGGACTAAACTGCTCTGTTTCGCGAACAAATCTCTCTTTAACCTAGTTATGGTTCTCACAACTATCTATGAAAATTCTTTCTGTATGCGTATATTAACGTTAGTAAAATATTTAGCAATTAATGGAGTCCCATAAAAGTTATTATAGTTGTTATGTACGTGGAGGTGAGCAGCTGAACTACGGTCTCAACCTCAGGGTGTAGGGATGCCAGTAAGACGTGTGTTCCTGTGTGTGCAGACCTGATCCTGAAGCACAATCCGTACTACAGCGACAAGTACGAGGAGGCATTCCGGCGCTCGGTGGAGGAGCCGGAGGACTTCTGGGCTGAGGTTGGCCACAGTGTGAGCTGGAGCAGACCCTGGGACCGCATACTAGACGACTCCCAGCAACCCTTCACAAAGTGGTGAGTTTCCACGACCCACCCCTAGCTGGTGAACCTGACACGTGAGCCGTACTGCAGCGTGGTACGGAAGGTAATTTATTTTGTGTGACTATTAATTTTTTTTTTCAATGCGTTTACTTAAGGAAAGAAGGCAGGCTTCAAACAGTGTCCCTATGGTTTTAAAAATTCCATCCGCTAATTAAAAACATGGATAAGAATGTCCTAAAATGTGCTAAAAACTACGCTTTCGCATTCTGTAGCTGAGAAAATATCAACTGTAATCGTAAAACAAATTCATAAAAACATTCAGTGGACTTTACCACATATTTTTCACAAATAAAATGACAGGGTCATCGCTGGAAGTCACATTGGAAAAACACTTTCTACGAAAACACTGCACGCTAGTTTAGTCCCTCGCACCTAGAGGCGATGAGGTGTTTGACGGACATGTTATGATGAACTTATCGCCGTCCCCGTTTCCGTGCCTCGAAAGTTATAAAAAAAAAATAGCGTCCACTATCTCTTTAAGGCCACGAGTTCCCATTTATGCCGTTTTTGTGAGATTATTTTTTTTATATACTGAAAAGGAGCAGATATTGCAAAACCGTTACATGGAAATGTTGGAAATTGTTTGTACTCTGTAGCCCAATTTTTTGAAAACATAAGTTTCCATATGTTTGGTTAACTAAAAATGTTCTTAGTCAATAATTAGCCAGTATTATAAAAACACACGTTTTTAAAAACTAGGCTATAATATATAAACAATTTACAAAATTTCTGTGTGACGGTTTTGCAATAGCTGCTCCATTTCAGGATTTTAAAAATAATACTTACTAAAATAGCATAAATAGATACCCGTGGACTTTAGGGAACTGCCTCACACGCACTTCAAATGTGTTATGGTGTGTCCGTTAATACGTTTATTTTTGCTAAACTATTCCACATGGACCCATTGGGCCAATAAACGAAAATAAAGCACTCTATGGAAAATGGCAAAATGTCAATGTTAAGACACCGTGCTCATTAAAAACACTGTTTCGAAGCCCTCAAACACTGCTAAAAAAAAAACGGCCTTTCCAGACAGCAGTACTTTAAAATATATGTATACAAAACTCTGATAGAAACGTTCACAGAACTATGCTGCAGATTTTCCACCAATTAAATTACATAGTCGCCGCTTAAAGTCTCATAGTAACAATGGATCGGCAGAAACCTTGCACTTCAGAGGCCGTTCCAGTGTCTCAGGCGCGTGTATGCAACCCGCATTAACCCTACATAAATTAAGGCTATTATTGCCTTCGCTGTAGCAATACAAGTATTACACATATCAACATTATCTTAGTGTTTTATGAAAGAGACAGTCGTTCTTATTTTCGCTGCGTTCGCCGAAGTCAAGTATAAAGAATGGTTGGACTATAAATTTTTCAAAACTTTTTTGTATTAGGGCGCGTATACACTGGCGAGCTGAGCGGTTCGTGATCCGCTTGTGAGCTGCTCGCAACGTGTTCGCGGTAAAATTAGTTCCAACGAACCTCCAGCGATCCACAGGACAGCCGAACGAACAAGGAGCCTACTACGAGTGGATATTAGTCTACTGATGGCAAGGAAGGTTCGCGAGCACTGTCTAAACACACGAACCTGCGCCGAGCACGTCCAGACTGGCGCTGCGAATCCCTTTGTGTTCGTCGAAAAAACCGACTTCCTTCGGATCGTCGCGAGCGGCTCGCGAGTGGTTCGTAGGGCGCTCGTATGTCGCTCGGGACAGCGTACAAACTGGCGAGCATGCTGCTCACGAGCAGTTCGCGAACCGCTCGGCTCGCAAGTGTGTACGCGGCTTTAGGTTTTTAATGTAACCGTTTGTCGTACTAAATTTTTGCAGAATGCAGCGAAAATAAGAACGACTGTTACTTTAAGAATGTGCGAAGAAAATGTTGATATCAGTAATACTCTTATTGCTATAGCGAAGGTAAAATTTGCCTTGATTTATATGGGGTTAATGCGGGTTGCATACATGCCCCTGAAACACTGTAACGGTCTCTTCAGCGCTTGGCTCGTGGCGACGCGGCAGTTGGTGCACGCTTCAATGCATCCCTATTATCTCCGTCCCTTCTGAGCCTCTAACTCGTAGGTATGCCACGCCCTCAAGGCGGTTATATAAAGTAACCTACTGGAGTAATATAGTTTTGCTCAGTCACGTGTACAGATTTGTTCGATTACTAGCCTGCAATCAAGTTGAGGGTTCCATGACCAATTGGACGCTTGAATTCTCTACTCGGGTTATTCTAACCTCCGTAATTTTACCCTACCAAGGTTAACATCGTTACACAATAGGGCGATAAATGTCATCATTTCGAGCTGTTTTGGAGGGTAATGAAAAACATATAAAGGTCTAAAAAAGGTTATTCAGACCGGAGAGATTTTGCATGCCACTTAACATTCCGATCGACGTACAGATTTAAATAATAAACAGGACATTATTTGAGCAAGTTTGACAACTCACAGATAATAATCTATGCATCAAAAATTGAAACTGACAACGTTACCTATCATATTCGTTCGTAGCCTCTCATAGAGAGAATAATGTATCCCCATTTATGATTTATATGCATTCGCTTGCTGAACTGTAACAATAAATTTGAAGCGAATAAAGCCTCTCACATTCCTTAAAACCTTTAGTCCTTCGTACGTGAACTGCAGGCCTGCCAATCAGCTGACGGGTTAATGATTTCCGTTGCTTCCTCGCAATATACATTATGTTTGGTAATTATAGGTACAAACAAAAAGGATGTGCCGAGGACGATGAAACAAACTAATAATGCTAATAAACATAGTTCCGGAAGACGACGGTTTTCCCGTTACGAAGTATGGACACGTGAAAACATGGCAATGCTGCAATACTGTTACCTCCTGCCTTCAAATCAACGGCTCCCATTTCGAACACTTGTTGTAATGTCTTCGTCCACATGTGCCGCATTTTGACGTTTTCAACCTCGGGAACACTAGTATTATAGCATTCCTGTGGTAACATGTAATGTGTCATATTGGGAAAACCAAAGATGTTAGAAGGGTCCAGATGGAGCATGTCGCCGGGAATTGTAACCAAACAAACGCTTGACGTGGTTGGTACGAATATGGCCAACTAATTAAAAAATTGAGGAAATTTTAGTTAGGAGGTGTGTAAACAGGGCTAAAATATAGGGTTTTCAACCTAAAACATCAATTAAAGAGCATAATACATTAATTTACCATAAAAATACCAGTCTGAGGTGAACTTTTGAGGTTAAATCAGTATGGCGGCTGGCAAATTTGGTATGTACCTCTCCCCCTTCTTGGCTTCACTCCCTTCGCCTACATTCAGACCTTATGCTACCCCCGTGGGGAAAACCATCGGTTTCCTGAACTATGTTTATTAGCATTATTTGATTGTTTCATCGTCCTCGAACACTTTGTTTCGGTGCCTTACGTACGCATCTGCAGTTCTGCTTCGTGGTCGGTCAGGGATTGGATATTTTAGCTGACACGAGTCTTGGGATTCTACCGGCAAATCACAGACGTGTGTTTTTGCAGGAACGTTATTTTAATTGGCTCAGTCAAATGAGATACGGCTCTTCACATATACACGCTGCCAATAACCATGAAGCACAACTATATACGTGCTCGTAAGTCACTGAAAAAAAGTGGGGTAAAATTCTTTTTGCGAAAATCAGGGGTCCATGTATTATATATATATATATATATATATATATATATATATATATATATATATATATATATATATATATAGGTATATAATCGTACATTGCTAGGTACCTGATAGATGCGACAGACATTTGAAATTGCTGGTGTACACCCCCTTAAAGGGCGCATTTCACCTGTTTCCAACTTTTTTTTTTATTTTATATTTGTACCAGATACTTTTTTTCTTATATTATACATAAATTGTGATTAAATCTTCCTCTTAGGAAATTTGTGTATCTCTCATAGTTTTTGCGTAATGAGTCGTAAACGTCAAAATTTGCACTTCACGGTTTTATGTACGCCACTAAAACCAACCGAAATATCAAACCGAAAAAATTCACAGTGTATAACAATGTTGTAGGCTGTGATTTGACATATATGAAAACAAAAAATAAAATATTTTTGTGTTTAAAAAATATTGAAATGAAAACAAAAATTTCAAATTTTTTTAAAAAATAGAATAAATATATTTTTGTGTCATTTTATGTGTCAACAACTCACAGCCTACAACAACGTTGCAAACTGAGGTGAATCGCGCCCTTAAGGTGACCGCCTGCCCAGGCTGCCGAGCGGTGTGCAGAGCTTCGGCCGTTACAAGATGATCCGAAAACTGTTCAGCGAGCGTAACGTACGTCTCCTTAGGAATAGCATTCAAACAAAGTTTCACACGTGTATGCCTATTTTATGTATTTATTGCCCGAATATATAATTTCAGTGTAAATTATTTTATTCGAGTCAGTAAGTAGGTTTTTGGTTTTTTGTATGTTCCCGTAACTTGACAATTTTTACTTCGACATGCCGCTATGGGAAGAGTATGAGAGCTAAAAAAATTCTAGAAGTGAAAAATGTCGTCTCAAGTAACATCTCTAAAACGAACACATGTCGTACAAACATAAAATTACGCATTTTGGCCACGTGAACACCCTTAAGAAACGGGGATGTTAGTAGTGAGGACTATGTATTTCATGGAGCATATAATGATCGTTGGTATATTTACGATAAGCCACTGTCAGGGGATAGTGTAACTTTTATTAAATACTTTGTCTGCAGATAGGGTAACATTTCACTTCCTCGCTTCTTGTCATTTAGGTTTTCGGCCTTAACTGCCCCCATGGTGGTCGTCTTTTTATAGGTTCTGACATCTCGAGTTGGGCGTATCTCAACTCATACGCCAGAATTTATTCAACTTGATAAATATATTCGTTCCACGTACCAAATGGCAATGATGATTATTACATGTTGTAGATTAACTTCCAAAAATTTGAAATTATTATTATTTTTTTGTAAAATTATTATTACAGGACTGTCCTAGTTGCAACGTCAACAATTTTGTCTACAACTGTACAAATTAAAAAAAGTATTTGAATAAAACCAAGTTTGTATAATTTTTCAACAAAAATTCGTTTGGGAGGCTCGTCGGCCGCCGGTGTTGCAAGAACGTCACATTCACGTGGGATTTGGAGGGGGGAGGTTTATACAGTTTCGTGTCTAACTCACTACCAGAACCAACCTGTTTTAGTCGAATTACTAGTTAGGTAGTTGAAAGCTCGCTGTAATATGGATGTCCCGTTATCTTTAACTACTCTGTGCCTAGCCACGCGACGTAAAACATTAACTTGGATCTTTATTTGACCAATTTAAAATTCCTGCTAAATTTACTATTTGTCTCCAGTATGTACGCTTCCAATAGATTAAAACATTTACATATATATGAACTTCATGACCATACGTAAAATTAGGTTTCTTAAATTTCTATGGATTTAAATACCGGTACGTAACGAATAAAACAATTTGAAGTTATTATGAATAAAATCGATGTCAATGCGTTCATTTAAACGCGACACTTTCAGTTAAAACATGAATGCAAATACAAATATATTGGTTCATGAATATAATTTGAGTTTTCCAGTTGACGCCAACATTAAAATGTTTTCCTTACCGTATGAATTTGTTTTTCTTTTAGCAGTGGATTATCCAAGAGCGCGTATCTTAAAACAGCCTAAATGTTTATGCTATTTCCAGTTATTTGGGAGCCCTATTTTCTTCAACAACTTCACCGCTTAGCCGTATTTTAAATTGAAATATTTTTATAAGTGTAAGTGTAAATGCATATACAGGCTATTCATGAAACTATGATACAAATTTTGCGAGATGTTTCCTTGTAAACATGAGGTAATATTATATAATGCAAGTCTTTAGTTCGCGCAAATATTAAAGAATAAATTAACAAACAAAAAATTGAAATAGAAAACTAACCTGTTCTTAAAATACCCTAAAGTAAGGAGAAATAAGTAATGTCATGCCGAGAGAATTTCCAAAGTAAAACGATCTGCTTCTGTAAAAAAAAAAAAAAAAAAAGTTTCGAATACTTTCACCTTCATTAAACGATGGGGTTACTTAAAACTCCTGTGTATCGCATGTTGCCTACCTGCAAGACTCCACGTTATCTACGTCAGTTTTCTCGAAAACTGTTCACCTGAGGGTGTTGTGACAAGGCGACCTTTCTTATTCATCGGGGCCTCCTGTTACAAATTGCGTCATTTAATAGCGAAAAATATAATGATAAAGTTTCTTTGCCAAAAAAAAAAAAAGGTTTGACCATCCTCACTATTCAGTGTATATTAAATGTATTCGAAACCAATTGAAGACTTAACATTCATAAGGGGCTAAGTGCTAAAAGGTAAGTTTCGAGATATTGACGAAAACCGTATATAGCGACAAACAAATGAACAAGGAATTATCCAAATGCGTTCACATATTTATTACAATAGGAAAGTAGTAAATACGAGCAATCGAACAGTAACCAATTGAAAACACTTATGAAGAGCAATATATGTTTTTTCAATGGACTAGAATGCGTTGATGTTACTTCATTCATCTAATTGTGCTGATGTACGGCGCGCATGAATATCACTAGGAGATAGCACTTTAGGTATGTCTTCGACCTAATGATTTGACACATTTCTATGTACCTAAGTCATTTTTGTCAAGAATGGTACTTAGTCTATTTTGAATGTTAAGTCCTAAATTTTTTTACAGGCTGCATATATTGTTATTGTCAAACTGTATCCGGACATTCATTATGTATTCCTCCTTACAATTGGTTATTTTAACAAACTTTGGTTTCAATGTCAATTTTCAATCGCGAATTTCTCCCTTAAAGCATGTTTAGTATAATTGTTAGCTGTGTATGTATACTTTGTGTAATTATATGTTTCGTCTAAACATTAAGGCCGTTCTCACTTGTTTCTACAGATTTTGCGGTAATTATTTTTTAAGCCTTAACAAAATCAGATATCAAAAATTTGTTCTGCAGTATTCTTTTAAATGATTTTCTCCATTTTGGCTAATTTTTTCAAGATAGTAAATACTGTCGTTATAGGTAGTTACGGTATGTAATTAACGAAATTCTTGTTACGTGCCTTTTTAGTCGAAACCGTATGAATATTTGTCTTGCTAATATTAGCTAACACACAAAAACCATTTAAACTGAACTACCAAACAGATTTATGATACTGGCTCTCGTTTAATATTTAAAAAATAAATATCGCACAGACAGTAGATCGTGGTCGTAAGGTGGCAATTCAATATACAGTGATATGTAAAAGTAGAAAAGATTTTAAAATATTTCTCCAACCAAGACCAATAATGTATTTACTTCAAATTTCGAACTTTATACGTACTTCTTTCGCTCAGTGTTCACGTATAGTCCTAGAGTTATCACCTTAGGTGTCCTCAGCAGCGGTTCAAGCTTGTATCATCTTCCACTACTAACGCTGCTTTTTAATCCGAACTGCCTACTTTCGCCCTGAGTGTCCTCAAATGACGTTCAAGTCAGTATCGCCTTCCATTATTACCAGAGATTACAGTTTCAATGATAATTTTTCGTCACATATGTTGTCAGCTGAAGTCCTAGGTTGTGTTATTTCCCTATATTGCTCAGGTGTTTCATAGTCTAAGCGCTCTTCTTTCATTACAAGTGACAACAGTTGAAGTGCAAAGCCTTTTTCATCATTTACTACTAGCTGTACCTCGCATGCGTTGAAATACGACTATTTCAATTTCTTCGCTAAATTTTTCGGATGCCTCGTTCTGCCCCTGTACACCTTCTCCCCTCCCCCCTTCAAGTTTCAAATATGATTCTTTGGCAGAAATCTTTGCAGGCGCACGTACAACAGTTCACAATTTTTTTTTGCTATTCTTTTTTCCTTTTCTGTCCTGATCATTTACCCCGTTTTGCGCCCCGCCCCTTTTTCCATAAATTCTTTATTTTTGCAGAAACTTTATTGCGCGCATGCATAACAACGCACCGTACAGTTTCATCGCACTCGGGTGAATGGTAGTAAGTTATAGGAAAATACGATCATACGAACATTTTTATATATCAGATTACTGTCGGTGAGTTCAGCCTGTGTGTTTGCAGGTTTGTAAATGACAAAAGTGACGATCTGACTGCGCAGGTTCGTCGGAGGAGAGCTGAACGCCTGCTACAACGCAGTGGACAGACACATCGACGCAGGGCGAGGACGCAAAGTGGCTCTCATCCACGACAGTCCGCTCACCAAGACTGTCAGACATGTCACCTACCTGGAGCTGCAGGAGAAGGTGCGTCAACCTCACGAAGAGTTCTACACGTGATGGAAGAACTAGTAGATAGAGACCTGAAACATTTGTGTTTTCAGTTCGAGCACAACCTAGAATACAAACAATTGTTAGTTTGTGTCACGTTCGTAACTGGCCCTTGGCTTATAAGATACTTCCTGGAGTACATTGAGTCAATAATAGATGAGAAACTAAATCCAGGCTCAATCATCTCAGCGAGCAGTCAATGAGCAGAATTCGATGGCCCAGTTAAAACGGCAACAACTCAAAAGTAAACCTTTTTATAAAGTTATTTTTTACTAAGCGTGAACAGCTTTCATGTATCAATTGTCAACTATGTAATTTTAGAACAAAAAAAAACATATTTACATTTACACTTTGAGACAGAAGTTATGCTGCACAATAGCCAGAAATAAAATTTTTAACTCCAATACATAAATTCTAGAAATTTTGAGTTGCAGTCTTGAACTAGGCCATCGAGATGTTGTCTTCTAGTGACGCATCCAAAAAGGGAAGGGGGGGTGAAACCCCCAGACATTGTTTAAAAAATTTTAATAATGGTTATTTTTCTGTAAGATAATTATATCGTTTTATTTACACGCGTGAATTTAACCGTTATTGTTTAGAACTATAATTCTATAATTGCCAAAATCAGTTAACAACATTTTTGCTGGGAGGGGTCCATGGAGCCCAGCAGATCCCCTCTTTTGCCTTACGACGAAAGCTGCTTAAATAGCACCATTTTGCACCTTGAAGTTCAAATTTTCCCTTGGGACGCTCCCCGGATCACCCGTTATATTGAAAATCATAACATTCTCATGCTTGAGAGAAAAAACAAATCCTTGCTATAGCCTTGTCAAACACTCCGCCCCCGACACAAATATCCTGGATGCGTCCCTGCTCTCTTCTTGTGAAGACATATATTCTTAGAAGTTAGCGTTCAGGTTAGTAAACCTGCGGATTTTTCTAGTCTCTACCGACAGGTCTTTCGGATTTGAATGAACACTTTTGAAATAAACCTAAACAAAAAATGGTTACACTGCAATTATTTTGTAATCGCTGATGAGCGCATCGGCAGTAACAATGATAGGAAAACACAAAAAGTTGTTTTCTTTACGTTTTTTTTTTTTTTAACATTATTTGCTAGCATAAATCTGTTACCAATTAAACAAGTTTTGTTTACGTTTTCAAGAGCCAAGATAGGACTCCTAGAAACAGATGTTTGTTTTGATTTTTGTTGGCGGTGTTACCTGTTCCACGAGGTGAAATTAGTAATTTGGTTCGTTGAACTGTCCCTATAAAATGCCAGACGAAAGCGTTGTGGCCATATTGAATAATCAGAGCGTGAATTTCTACGCCAATTGTATTCGGCACAGAGCTACTAGTGATTCTCTTAAAGTACTCACTTTGTTAAACCAATGTGATGTATGAATTACGGATTACTGGCATACTTTCTGTTAAGCATTGAGAGTAAGAATTAAGATAAACCTAGACGTAACAAAACAAACAATCTACGATCTAACTCTATTGAATGTGATTGGCCCTTCTCAGCTTCGATTTCTGGATTTTATACTAAATCACGGAATATACATGGACCTATTGTTTTAGGTTTTTCACGTTGGCAGGGTAAAGTTTATAGCTGCATTCACTTTTGTTACCCATACGACATGATTTCTGTTATTTTTTTTTTACTACTGTAGTCACGCACGTAAGTAAATTAAACTGACAAAGATATTGAGGTTGCAACAATTTCAGAGAATCGGTTTTTATCTGTACCCTTTCGTGCAAAGTTGTTGCATTAAAACCGCAGTTATCGAGAAGGAACGGATAAATCCAAGGCAGTAGATGTCATTACCTTTTTCCCCTTAATATGATTATTTTCTGTTGGCTGATCATTTGAATACGGTATAAAACATTACATACGACGTAAAGTCGCGTCCTCAAAGCACAGGAAGATAACTTAATAATGTTCTCTGAGCGGAATAGCGTCCACTAGAGTAGAGGCATTATCGTTGGCATTCATTCCTTCCGCGGTTCTTGAAGCGTGTCATAAAATAACACCCTGCGGCTTAAAACCAGCGAAATGAGTTATAAAAGGTAAGCCAAAACTCTCCTAGAAAAAAAAACGACATGCCATATGCAGATTTTCATACCTTTCCCGCGTACAGGAAATTCCGAGGTCGTGTCGACATGTGGATCGCCCGTACATCGGTGCTCCAGAATACGAAGAAAATCACTTATTTGTTTTAAACTGCTTCCCTAGCTTACAGTTTGAATTTACTGATCTGGTATTGGGGCTAAAAAAACTTTACAGCACGTCTGATGCGTAGCAAATACAGTCCAAATAATGCGTTTTTTTTTTTTAAATTGCATTTTTGAGGTAGTAGATAAGGTCAAGAAAAGTTTAAGAAAGGAGCCTCTCTTGAAAATTCCCGTAGAGCACCAAAATTCCGGAGAAGTTTGGTATTAGGGGATCAAGAATCAAAATTGGAAAATAATGGAAAGAAATCGAACACATTTTACAAGTATTATATCAAAATTACTATTCTACTTGCTAATGAAATAATTCTACTAAGCTCGTGATCGTAACTAACCAGGGTGTTTTAAATTATCCTCTTGTACAGTAGATATATTAGTGGGTGTGTCATATGACTTACTAGTTCCGCCAACTATGGCTACAACTCAAGAAGACCACTGACAGTTTCGTTAATAAATCTGTATCTCAATTCTGCGTGCCTGAAAGTATGGTGAGCACGGCCCTCGGGTAAGAATGTACAGCAAGTTATAATAATAAACTAATCAGGGTTATCACATTTGTTCAGAATTACACGAACCATTGAGTGAGAGATTTTGGTTAGCGCTTAACATTGATGTCTTCAGCCATGAGGTGAGTATAGAACCGCGCCGGAATGAAGGGGCGGGGTAAACGTGAGATTCCCGAGAAAACCCGCCGACCAGCGGCCTCGTCCGGCATGGTTCCCACTTCCGAAAATCCGGGGACCGACCCCGCCGGGAATCGAACCCGGATCGCCTTGGTTGGAGGCGAAATGTCTGACCACTTTTTTTTTTTTTAATAAATGTTTGCTGCAGCGGCGATGCGGAAGTTTCCGCATCGCCGCTGCACCAAACATTCCCCCCTTTAATGTGACTTAGTTTGAGTGACCCCAGTACTTTTAGTGAGACAATTTGTATAGTGACAATTTTTGAGACCCAAATGGACAAACACCCAGCCAGACATGGGAATCTAACCCAGAACCCCCCGAACCAAAGCCGGCCGCTCAACCAACTGAGCCACGGGGGTTCGGCTCCATTCGGCCACCGCGGCACCTACAGGAACCAGCCGTTAGTAGGGAGCGAATAATTTATATTTCACTTGTAGTTGCACTATAAAGGTACCGCACTGTTAAGTTCAACCTTTTATAAATGCAGGTATTGAAACATTGGCACATAATTATTACATTTGATGCTATATACCTAATAATTTCAAATAAAACAACGAAAGTTGATTATCGTATAAAAATAATTTCACGATTCTAAAGGCACAATGTTCTGTGCCGTTTGTCGAAATGTGCATTTTTAATAGGTTGAGCTTAAGGAGCGTCCATAGTTATTACATCAGCACCATTAGAGGATGATTTATTTGTTCTAATTTCTCAAAGACTAATATACCTACGACAGTACAACTTTTTTGAAGCAGAGACAATAGCCGTATCTCTGTTTCTATCATCGAAGTTTTGATACTGGAATATCAGTAGGATTGTAAAATTTTAGGATTTGAGCGAAATATTATAATATAGCGCTATTTATAATACATATTCTTGTATTAAATAAACAATTTAACTATAGCAACATATATGCGTCCTTTGTGAATACACATATGTATTAAAATACTTAAGCAATTTTTTTTTGTGAGGAAAACTGCTAAAAGCGAGCCGTGTTTTCGTATTTCTGTCCCTTTTTCTCTTCTGGTCTCACAGAAACCCCTCTCCGCTACATGCCAGCCCTTGGTTTCCGCCCCACAGTGTGCTCAACTGTTGATCAAAGTGTACGTCCGTCGGCCGATGGTCAGGCCTCATTTACATAGGGACACTCCTTAAGAGGAGTCCTCGACTAGCGCATGGGCGGCGTTGTAGCGTGTCACGTGACGCTTATTCTTTTTTACGCGAAACTGCTTAACTTACTACGTATACTTCTATGTTTTCTAAAATTCAGCAAGCTTGTTAGAAACATGATTTTCGGGCCTCTTAAAATGGCTAAGATCGGTTTTTTAGACTGCTGTAACTCCAAAACTATTACCTGAATTCGTACAGTGCAAAGCGAGAGGCACGCGTTGGTATTTACTTCGTACTATTCAAAAATAAAATGTTGTGGTCACAGTTTAAAGTCCCGTAGGAGAAAAAGACTACAACGAAAACCTAGCTTGACAATTTGGCGCGCTGCGAATAGAGGCGATATGCTTCTCGTCAAGCGAGGGACACTGGTTTTTATCGCTACGCAGTTCCCACGCGTCAAAGGTGGAAATTCGCCATCGGCAAAGACTCCTCTTAAGGCTCAGTTTCAGTCGCCATAATGAATTTTATTATTTTTCGCTTTTTTTTTTGTTCTAAGAAGAACAATGTTAAATATGCAATTATACCTCAAATTCTATTTATATTTCGCTACAGTACTGACCTTGCGATTTAGCTGTTAACATATAATTACTCCGCAACGTGTGTGGCAAATATTTTTATATTCATAATTTGCCTGGCAAATTGCGACGTAACTATACATTACTAGCTCTGTTGCCATGCTTATACTACGCACAAAGTAAACAAAATTTGCGGTATGGTTGCCGATTTAACATGTTTCTTCTCAGTATTCCAAAAAAGCGAAAAATTATAATATTAAATATGGCGGCTGAAACAGTCTTAACGTGCGGCACCTATAGTCAGGACGTGTTGTGTTTGCAGGTGTCGAGGCTGGCTGGAGCGCTGGCCTACCTAGGAGTGCAGAAGGGCGACCGAGTGCTGATATACATGCCTCTCATACCCGAGGCCATCATGTCCATGCTCGCCACGGCCAGGCTGGGCGCCATTCACACCGTCGTCTTCGGAGGTGAGGCAACGTCATGTTCTCCCCCTCCTTTACGCATCCGAACTACCCGTATACGGAGTGTCTGCATGTCAATATTTTTTGGGGGGGAAACCCTCACATCTACAGGAACAAAGAGTGTTACATGAGCATAGGCTTGAAAACGCACAGTTACTATAATACAAATCTCATGACTTACAGTGCATGGCGCGCACGATGGATCCTCTTACTGCGGAATTCTACATAGGACACTGTCTACCGTCCCGTTAAATACCACGTATGGCATGTAAAAGCCAGTAATAGTATAGGCGGTTCGAGATAAAGTGATCACTCAAAAGAGCCCTGCTAAAGTTCTATTTTCAGACCATTTCGTGTATTTCCGCGCGTAAAGGCTAACGATGGGAAATGTCTAACCTCTCTGGACACGTCACTTGATGTTTGCGCGTATAAGATAAATTGTAGAGTCGGTAGGTACGTGTATAAATTTATATAAAAAAAGACTAACTATACAGAATACAATTATGTCGATTTCGGTTGATTTTGTTTAAGTATTGTTGCATTTAAATAGGAAAATACGCGGAACTATATTGCGCAATTTTGCTGCCAACCACACAAGCAGTAAGGGGACTATAGTTAATGTTAAATTATATGCAGTAACGGCGAGTGATGTTTTTCAACGGTTACGTTTTTAGTGCTCACTTTATCCCGCACGACCTATAACAATGACATTCCACAGTAACTCGATCCAACCAGCACGCTATGAACTAATAAGTAATGCACTGTGAACTGTTGTGCAGAAATATAATATTTTTGGACATATGTTCGCGGAATATGTTTGTTCCTCTAGATTTGAGAGCTGCTCATCTAGAAAACTGACGTGTAATTTTTTTAAAAACCTGTATACTTGCATTAATGTCAATTCGAGTATACATAAATTCCACTAAACACTAAAAATATTAGAAAAAAAGTTCAAATTTTTAAAAGATAATAATGAACTGCTGCAATTATATAAGTCTATCAGGACTATTACAAAATTTGCATGCTATGTTTTGGAGACGACGTTCAGCTGTGTGTAACCTAACCTTTCTTATTTTGTAAGCCGAAGGCTGAGGAAACCTAATGTGATCTAAAAAGGATGTAATTTTTCACTGAATAACTATTCATTGTTTCCTGACTACGATGCATTGTGGACAATATTGTTTCAGGGTTTGCCGCGAAAGAGCTGCACACGCGTATCGAACACGCACGACCCAAGGTGATAATAGCGGCCAGCAGCGGCGTGGAGCCCAATAAAGTAGTACGGTAAGTTACGACAGAGATGTGCTAGTGCAGATACTACGATGCTGCCCAGTTCAGCAATCTAGACTCTTTGTGATCGCGTCAGCCTGTTCATTCCGTAAGTTCAGACTCCGAGATGCAGGACACATACTTTTCATTATTCGTCTCCCGTCGCCCTTCGACTAGGATTGAGGATCAGCAGACATACGACAGCCCGAATCGGAGTTGTGAATTTGAAATGGATCTCGTTAATAGGAGAGTTAGACAATTTTATTTTATTTTCCGTTTTTGAGCCATAACATTTATTCAAATTGTATTATAAAATTTTCTCTTTGACAAAGAATAGGATATATTTTTGGTAAACTGCTTGACATAAATGACAAGAAACTGTTTCATTAATTTGTCATGCATTGCAAGATAATTCTTGAAATTGAACCTATAATTATCTTACAATGATTCTGCATGACAAATTCATTTAAGATTCCATTATTACTTATGTCAAGCAGTTTACGAAGAATATATCCTATGCTTTGTATTGATAACACCATTTTAATAAATGTTATGGCTCAAAAACCGAAAATACAATAAAATTGTCTAACACTCCCCCTTAAGTTACCTTTGCTTTACGCGCAGAAAAGTCCTCACGTCGGGCTAGATAGTGCAACGTCAAAACCTGCGGTGTTTCCTATCTCTGAACTTTTCCATTCATGAAAGATAATTTATCGAGCTCCATGTTAAATTCATTGCGATGCAGGCTTTAGTGCGAGCAGTCATCTACAAACGGGCATACAGTGTAGGTACCTACATTCTTACCGCTCAGCGCAGATACAACACGTCGAGTTTGATTTTCATCGTAACAACAACTCCCTAAGCGAGGGGACAGGTTCGTTACCCGGTCCAGTAGTCATGATATCTCATTACTACCATTGTTTTCCGATCACTCTGGGGAATGCTGGGATCGTTCCTACTCCCCCACCAGCACCAATCCCGTTTCTGAGCATCTCATATATCTATTACGTCTTGTCCGATATCTTTGTGCAAAATTGTACACAAAAAACATCCAAGGATGCAATAAACTAAACTAAACTAAAACTAAACTCTAATGAACTCGCTGTTTTATGGGGGAACAGTCTGACCATTTCGTTGTAGCATTTAATCTTCTCTACAACTTTTAATATTTAGCGTTGAAAATGAAAGCGCACACTGTATACAGTTCGCACTTTTCGACTTATTTTGCTTATATTATTTCTCTAATCGCCTGCAGAAAAGCATTATTTGTTTCCTTCCTACGGCTAGTGGTTAAACATTTACAACGGCAGTGAAGGTGTCAGTCACATAGTTAAAGCTCGGTATTACTCGACATATTGTATCGTTGTATTTTTAACTTTTTTAAAACCTAAAAAGAAAAATGTGAAATTTGCGACTATATGGTAATTTCTGTTAACCGTGTGCTACATCGTAATGACGATGACTGAGCTGTTAACTTATAACTGAGCCGCTATCAGTCCAGCAATTTACGGATATAAATCATTGTTACGCGATTACGGCCTAATTAGACATCAATAGGTCAATTGATATGCTTGTACTTTAGCACATCATACCGCTATAGCCACAAATGCACTTTTTTATATATATATTTCGAAAATGCAAAGAATTATGAAATTCAATGTGGCGGCTGATAGCTCCTTGCGTGGAATTTACGGCGGGAAATGGAAAACTCAAAGTAAGAAGTTCTGATCCCCCTGGACGAGTTTTATCGATCTGATAACTACCTGTCTGAAATGTGGTTAAAACATATTTTTCATACGCATCGCTTCCCGTGCCTCAAACTGGTACATGATATTTGCAACTACTGCAGAAGACTAAAGGACAATTCAAGTAACTAGTAATTGCAACAACCTATGACTCTGCCTGAGCGGATGTCAACATGAGTCTCCACTCTCCTCTCGACGAATGACCAAGTCTGCTCTACTCTGTCAAGAAGGTTGCTTGAGCTCGTCTTTATTCTTTTTCACGTCCGAGCTTCTGTCCCCCCTTCCACCCGACGTCACGCAACGCAGAACTGTACACCGCGCTGCCTACCTACCAATCATCTTTGAACCTGTTAGCTTAGCACGGCAATCTTTCGTCTCGCCTTTTTTCAATACTTACACGTGCTAATATAAGAAAATTTTCAAAATATAACTATCAATTTTACGATTTTATAAACTCCATTCGTTTGGACACTTAAAAGCCGTAGATTAATGTGGCAGAATAAATAAATACAATCCAAAATATGTTGTGTGAATAGATGTCAAACATTAGTTATTTTTCTCGCATAACGACACTTAATACATTGATAAAGGATCTTTTTTTTTACTTGCAGTATGGACACACAAACTATTATTTTCTCAAACTTTGAAAGTAATTACATCAGTCACAAAAAGCCAAATATTTCTGCAAGCTAATTTTGTGGTAAGCATGGAAGAATTTTTGATGGATATTTACGTGTATAAATATTTAAATTAACATTGTTTCCATAGTTTTATCAGATGTTTTTTTTTTTTTTTCAATTTTCAGAAATAAAAATTAGGTATGAGAAATAAAATACGACTTTCAAGTAAACTGCAAGACTTTCATGCCTGTGTCTGAAATCACCTAAAAGCAGGCCATATTATTTAACAATTATTTTAATACAACCTACAGCAATATATATTCACTACAGCAAATTATAAATGAATCTATATACTGCCAGTTATTTTGGCTGCACACTTTCTAAAATTTTTGACAGTTGTTTATATAACATCCGCTATCACCGTAAAACCATAAGGACGACATTCTTTCATTCTGTCTTTTCATGTGTCTGTGGCATAAAAGTAAAACGTGAAGTTTTTCTCATGAAACACAGTAGTGCGACTTCCACCACGTTACTGTAACTTACAACGTATTCAGTTAGTGTTGGACCAAATTAAAATAGGTTTTGTAGCTTGTTAAAACACTACCTACTTTTAAATTGCTTGATGTAAACAGTCTCCCTTTCTCTTTCCTTTTTTATTTTCTCCCTTTCTTTCCTATCTCTCTCCTCTCACTTAATATCTCTCTCTAAACAATTAGATTTGTCAGACAGCATTTTCTAATAAGTATTTGTGAGTTAGATGAGAGTTCACTAGTGTGCTCTCTGGGTGAATTTGGACACGGTATTAAGTGGCTGTGAACTACAAGTTTGTACATTAAGTGATAAGCAGCCACTGCCATCAGCTACTATGTACGAGAGACTCTGGCTGGTACTAAATTGACTGCAGCCTCTGTTTGACCTTGGTTTAAACAAATCACCCTCGGCCAGATGGCAACCATTCTGAACGTAATTGGCACCAACACAGTTAAAAACGCCACTCATTTTCCCATCCAATTGCAGAGCCATGTGCAATTGTCAGTGCAGAGAAACATAAAGAACAATACAACCTTGCACAGATTCAAAACAGTACCTCTCTACTGTACTCGATTCACACATTGATCCACACATACCTACTAATAGCTGCATTAGGTTCAATTTTGAAAGACAACCACAACAACATCATTGCAGCACACACCAATAATGGGCCAATGCATCTGAGAATTAACACTCAGTCGAAACAGAAGTATGAGAGTAAAGTATTGACTTTGAGGGACAGGTTGATAACTTAAATACTGATATCAAGTAGCACACATAGGCACAAAGAAGAGCAACAAATTTTACACAAATATAATGTTCCATGACTGTGTAATAACATCAAAACACGTTTTCAAGTAAAAAGGAATTAATTGTTATAGGCAGGGCTGTGCACATATTCTGCATGCCAAAACAATAACAAACAATTTTTAACATCCATTTTCATTTCTGTAAGAGTCATTAGCTAAAATGTCATTAGGAAATAAAAATTTTAAAAATTAAATTACTGTATTACTCACGTATCAAACATTTGTTTGGGTTACGAACAATTAAAACAACGGTAACAGTATATTCATTGACTTGCTTAATGATTACATGTTTTTCATGTACCTATAAAACTAATGAAGGTTATAAAATGTTGCTCGTGTACAAAGACATTTCATAATACATGTATTCCCCAGTTAAAGTTAACTCTAAGCATAATTATGCTTTTTTTATTATAGTTTCACGAGACTTAAAATACACTTTCAATCTCATTTATGTTACGACAAAACCACATTTGCACAGCAAAAACAGTTGGCTTAGTAATTTTGCTTGCATTTCTTATTCCTTATTCAATTAGTCAAAATAATTTTTTATGTTCTCGTCTGGTAGCAAACTATTAAATGTACGTTCTGTTGCAGGTACAAAGACATCCTGAATGAGGCGCTAGCAATGTCGACGGCAAAACCACAGCGCTGCATCATCTTTCAGCGACACAGCGTAGAGACGGCTGAGTTGGACCCAGAGATGGACTTGCTATGGGACCTGGCACTGCGGATGGCCCCACCTCATCGCTGCGTGCCAGTCGAGGCCAACGAGCCCTTGTACATACTTTACACATCTGGCACGACAGGTGCTCATCAGCAGACATCACTCAGTTGCCTTTCTTTCAGTACTCTCTACTTGTTAAATGGAAAACCGTTAGACACCCAGGAGGAAGATGATGACAAGTGTGAAGGAACGGTTAATATGCTGGTAGATGAAACAGAAGTACCTCACACGAAAACTGATATAGTGGAACACTAACCACCACCTCAATAAGATTAACACCACAGCCATGGTGTCACGGGCAACAAGTTGGCAGACGTCAAACACAAATGTAGTGTGCACTAATCTCAGTTGTTATTTTGATTTTTTTCTTTGTTGAAAATCAACAACGCTATCAACGCAAGTATATTATTTACATTAAAAAAACTGATTTAAAAAGTTTTGTGATGTAAACAAGTACTCTGAAATACTGATAAGTATAAAACCAGCTACGGTAACTAAAATATTACGTCCACAATATTACTTACACTAGTGTCAAAAAGCAAAGCATGTTCCCTAGCTATAATGTTCTACAACTATAAAGTACCACAATAATATGGGGAAAAAAATACTTAAGGGTGAGTGAGAGAGATTTTTGGTCAGCGCTTAACATCGAG
Organism: Medauroidea extradentata; assembly: GCA_003012365.1. Taxonomy (NCBI): domain Eukaryota; kingdom Metazoa; phylum Arthropoda; class Insecta; order Phasmatodea; family Phasmatidae; genus Medauroidea; species Medauroidea extradentata. The sequence continues at coordinate 33,163 of PNEQ01005554.1, forward strand.
GTCTTCAATGCTGGTGAGGGGTGACATGAGGTGAGCATGGAGCAGCACCGGAATGAAAGGGTGGGGGAAACGGGAAATCCCAGAGAAAACCCACCAACCAATGGCATCGTCCGGCAAGATTCCCACATGCGAAAATCCGGAGACCGACCCCGCCAGGAATCGAGTCCGGATCACCTTGGTGGGAGGCGAATGGCCTAACCATTCGGCCACCGCGCGCGCCCCTACAATTTTGGAAAATTATAACATAGACATGTAATAAAGATTCACTAATCATGATATCAATGTACAGAAAGTAATCTATGTTGGATGTTACACACATTCTCTTGCACACTGAGATTAACAATTTTTTTAACGTACTGTACAATTGTACACGAGGCCACTCCAATAACTGACACTGAATTGGTAGGTAGGTACTTTTATCTTTGTCTGAGAAAACAAGATTCTGTGAAAATTACCACACAATAAATCCTTCAAACCATATTGTAGTGAATAGCCCACACTGGACAATAATTTACCATTTGTACAAAACTTTAAGTTGATTTTAACGTGATTCAGTGTGAATGATGCCAGAAGAATTTACTAAAGTCCGTACAAATACTGCAAAATACACATACTTATAGATCAATAATTTCTTAATTTTTTGTTAAAATTTACTTCATACTGTGGTCTTTGAATTACTAAAGTCAATATTCACAACTGATAACAAGATACTAAAGTGCAAGAATGGATTAAAGATATGAAAACATTCACATACAGTACTTGCAACGGTCAGTTGCATATAGCTACTGCTTTCCTTTGCAAATGTCCAGAAAGGATAACGTGAGAAAAAGGTGGGAATGAAGAAGTAACAAAATGAATACAGAATGTAACAGGAGTCCTAGAAGAGAACTCGAAACCTGTACTTTTAAATTACCACCCTCTGTGGACATGAATCAGTGTATAAATAAGCATGGGCCTCTCCGGTAAGTAAATTTAGGGGGGGGGGGGGACATGGGATGTAAATATTTTTGACGAATAGAAGTAAATATATCCTAATAGAATGTTTAATAAATAAATTTACTTTGAAACAGTTGGAGCACTAAAATAATTATCATTTACATACATTAATATTCAAATTAACACTATATAAATAACACACAATACCTTCAATTGAACATCAATATGTCCCTGTGTCCCCTCCACAAGTAATGTTTGGAGGGGACATGTCCCCCCATACCCCCCCCCCCCGCCAGAGAGACCCATGCACATAAGGCAACTTTTTAATCGCCGAGTGATACATACTATATCAACGTGAATGGCTATCACTGTATTGACTTGCTAACCCTGTCAGAGAAAAACCAAAATACAATAGTACAACATACATAGTTTGTGTTTTAACCATCTTTCAAACAGCATATTGGAAGCTCTTTATGTAAACTGGGAAATCATGGTCGCTTACGTCTAACTTTCATACTGAGTACTTATTCTTAATTGAAAGACTTGTCTGTCACAACTCTTATTTTTTAAACTGTCCAAGGCCATTTCTGTATGTTCCATTTGACTTGTGTGCTTTAACCTAATTGGAAGAACAATTTTTAATTCAAAATAAAATGTAAAATGTCAGTGTAAAATTTTAACCATTTCGCAAATTAACTTGAATTTCTTTGCCATAATTGTAATGAGATAATATGCTAAACTATACACTGGGGTCCGGTAAAGTAAAATATATTTAAGGCAAAATTTCTTTTATGTACAGTATTACCAATGTAAACCACAAAGTTCATCTAAAGAATTGAGCAGTGCATGTTCATATCAGTGTATGCCTGTTCCAACACATCATCCTCTTTGGCCTCTCAGGTGAACCTAAAGGCATCATCCGTCCTATTGGAGGTCACATAGCAACCTTAGCATGGACAATGAATGTGATTTATGGCATGGGCCAAGATGACGTGTGGTGGACGGCGTCAGACATTGGATGGGTGGTGGGACACTCTTACATCTGCTATGGTCCATTGCTGTATGGTATTACTTCCGTCATGTACGAGGGCAAGCCAGACCGCACCCCTGATGCCGGCCAGTATTTCAGGTGAGATCATTCACATTTCTGGGATGTTTTGTTGAATACATACACAGAGGTCAGGAAATTATTGAAACAAGGTTCCTCTAGTGGCCAGCTCACTACTAAGTGTGGAAGTTACAACTTGGCACCATTGACATGTTTTAACTATCTTTAGCAGTCTAAGGTTGATGAGTCTATCTGAAGTTGTTAAGGACGTGATCACGATGGCTGCAGGAACAAAACCTCATTTATTAACTAATTTTACGTTGCCTATTAGAGGAACAATTTCTGAGCACTCAAAATACAGTGATTACCGGTAGCTACTTCCCTTTACAGAAAGTGATAGACCTAGCACTAACACACAGTCAGAAGTTCTATAATACGGGCAATGAAATAATTATTTGTAATTATTTTGTGCATAAATAAAAAAGGGTTGTCAAGTTTTATACCCACAGTAGTATCTTTGTAAATTTTTCAGTTCTTGCTTTATATTTCTTCATTTTACATAAATAAGTATCCCAAATAGCAAAGTCAGATTGTTTCAAGTTTGAATAAAGCTTGCCACGACAAATGATTAAGCTTGAATCAAGCTTGCTTCGGCAAGTCGGTTTGTGTGAATCAAGCTAACTAGTCTCCACTCAGCATGCTTGAATCAAGGAGCTTGCCCTGAAAAGCTTGATTCAAACTTGCCCCGGCAAGTTGAGAAGTATTTTCTGCACGAAAATTTACTACTTTTTAGAATTATAAACAATTTCACGTCCCGCTTTTCTCCACGAGCGCCTCTAAACCAGTAAATAACCGAAAGATGAAATGTTTGGCTTGCCACGGCAAGCGAGTTGGTGAGCCTTCGGCAAGCTTGCCAAAAGTAAGGCTTGAAACAAGCTTGAATCCAGCTGCTCAATTTAACCTTAACGAGCAAGCCAAATTCAAGTCAAACGACAAGCTTGTCGCAAGCTAACATGCTACGTGGGATTAGTCCTCAACAAGATTTAGGAAATAGTTTTCACCTACAAAAACCTAAAGTTCAAACAAACTTGTGTACTGCGTTTCAACTACAACCTTAATATTGTCTTATTCATACCTATATTACCGTGGCTCATAACCAGTCATGTGGCAAACAGCTCAACTAGTTAATGTACATAGAAATTACAAGTTCCAAGTTTGAAAAATTATGAGAGAATGAAAGCACAAAACTACACCGAAATCATTAAAATATGTATTAAAATTCAATGGCATAATTTCAGGTTTTTCTTGCGTGGAGGGGGGTAGACTAGAATTTTTTTGGCGACAGTGACCGTGTTGCATCTATTTATTAATTAAGCATGTATAAATTTGAAACTTTAATTATAAAACTTCGGTTTTATGTGCTTACGTTAGTATTATTTAAATAACAAAATACACAGAAAAATTTTAAACTTACACATTTCCTTCTAAATCCAGGGGTGGACATTTGCCCCCCCCCTGCCCCCCCCCAACCCACCCCTCCTGACCATTCCCTCAATGACGCCCCTGATCAAAATTGTTAGCTAAAACATGTACAACAGTTAGTAAAATTTTCTCATTTCCAGACTCATTCAAGAGCACAAAGTAAATGGTCTTCTGACTGCTCCAACTGCACTTCGAGTTATTCGACGGGAAGATCCCGAAGTGAAGGCAGGCAAGAAGTATTCCACAGACTCGTAAGTCACCACTACCCACTCTAGTTATAATGAAAGAGTTTGTACATCAGTTACAAAAATTATCTATAAAAATAATACAGGTAATAATTAGTGACTACAAATTACATCCAGAGAAGAACTACTAACTTATTGGTGATAGAAAATAAGATGTATGCCAGGGCTTGCCCAGTTTGTTCGTAAAAAATGAAAGAGTAAATATTACTGCCTGCAATTTTAAAAAAATCTAAAATAATATTACGTAGGTATGCATTATCAAATAACAATAATCCTGCATAATGTACAAAAAGAAGCAACTTGTTAAATTTACTTCACAGGTTATATTTTGCCTGCACTTGTTTTGATGCAAAATCCTTTGCCCCTATTAAAAAAAATATTATTATTATTATTATTATTATTATTATTATTATTATTATTATTATTATTATTATTATTATTATTATTATTATTATTATAAACTGAAAGCTGCTCCTTTAAGCACTCCTATCAGTAGTAGGTGCACGAAGACTTTGATAACCCCACAACCAATGCTTAATTTGGACAAAGCAAAATTAATGGCAGGAATCTTAAGGGCAATTTTTCCAGACATGAAATTCCACAAGTTGGTAAGTAGAACTGATGGAAGCATCCAATTAAGGATGCTGGAATTTCAGCACTTTGCCAAAGAATTTGGCTCCAGTCATAAGAAATCTAGTCCATGATTCCCACAACAATCAAATGGTGAATCAGAGAAGACTATAGACATTGTTAATGCACTGTATAAAAATGGATGATACCAGTCTCAATATTTTCTCTAACAAGGCACATTCTTCTTGAGTCAGACCTATCACCTACTACCACAGTCACATTCCACCAAGGCAACCTGGGTTTGATTCCCGGCGGGGCCAATTAGAATTTTCAAATGTGGAAATCTACCCTGACTGCTGAATTCTCAAGTCCTCCTATTTCCTCAATCCTTCATTCCAGTGCTGTTCCATATTAACTTCATTTCACCCACCACCAGCACTAAAGACCTAAATGTTAAGCACTTAATCCCTTCACATCTAATTGCAGGAGACAAAGTGTGGTCTCAAGTCCAGTCCTGTCTGCTTCTTCAGAAGTATCTAAAATCTTATGCTGCAGCTACAGACAAAGGCTTGATACGCAGGAACAGAAGGCTGCCATTAAAATGTTCAAACAAAAGGAAGGAGAAGGAACAGAGCAGGCCTACCAAACCTTGTAGACGAACTGTCAATATAATATCATCAAGTAAGCAACAGGAAAGGGTTAAACTGCAAGACAGAAAAGGGAATCCTGAGAAAGATACAGTAGAAACCCCATTTTACATCCCCCTCCCATCTTTACATTTTCCCTCATTTTACACTTACTTTTTGTGGTCTCATTTGCTGGTCTTACAGCAGAAACTTCCCTATTATTTTACTTTCCTGCATTTTACAACAATTTTTCCAGGTCCCTTGAGAACAGTAAAAAAGAGGTTCCACTGTACTTATTCAGTAGGAGGAAGGATGCTACCATGAAGCCTTATTGAAGAAACACCAATTTTGAGGTTCTCAGTAGGAGATAACAAGAAAAATCAAGTGTTTTGAAGTCATGTAAATGCAGTGGTGTACCAGCACTCGGCAAGGCAGAACAGTGAAGAAACATCAACTATTAGACATATAAAAGCTTAGCGTTGTATAGTGTTACAAGGTAACAATGTAGACTTGGGCCAAAACATCTAACATAATATATGTAGGGAGTAGGTTAAGACAGTATTTCTCAGTTGAGTTTTGCGTCTCAAAAACGATTTTGTCAGAAACAGTTTCATACAAAAGTGTAGAAGAACAGAAAATGGAAAAGGAATTCAAGGCCAAAGTCAAGAAACTACCCCAGCATTCATTAACCTGGTACAGGGAACCATAGTAAAAGGGTGGTTAGAGCCAGGAATCCAACCAGGTACCTCCTCCCTTCCCGAACGTGAGTTTAACATGTTACTGTTGCCCCACCTCGCTCAGAAAGTAAAGATAATATTGATATTAGAACAGAAATCAGAATGACAGTAGGTTAGGTTCAGACCTACGTAGGTAGTTGAGAATGAGTAGAGTACCACTGTGGAGGCACACAGCCACTAGTTGCAAACGTGCAGTCCAGCAACAGCAAGACCAGCCCCCGGCTATGGCAGCAGACAGCAACAACATCTGGCAGTGTTGGCGACCGCTGACTAGCAGGTAGCTAAAGGCCTGCGGCTACAGACCATCCGCTGTCTGGCCGGGCCTGGGAGGTTTTCCAGGCCTCCCGAAGTGCTGGAGATAAGGGATACGTCAGTCAGTCACTCACTCACGACCCGCCGCACTGGATGCAATAGGTATAAGCTATGGGAGTGTGTACAGTTTTCCTTCTCAGTCTGACTGCTGTCGGAGCAGCCTGCAATTGAGGATATTGTTACTAACCGTCTCGTGTTTAGATAATTAATATAATGTGTAATGCACTGTGATGCATGGACACTTGTCATTAGGTCCCAGAAATTATTTATTTTTACCATAATTGGACGAAAGGTATAAACTAAGGATTTCTGAATTTTTTTTTTTTAACTAAAACAGTGACTTCCTGCAGAATTTATGACTGCACTACAATGGATACTCTGGATCTCAGAAAATTAAGATTAACTTCTACAAATGGGAAGATGAAGATAATTGATTGTCACCACCATCCTAGGAAACCACACACATACTAAAAAACAACATAAATGGTCATACCAGTTAAAAACTGATGGGTGATGCGAAGAACTGAACACAAAAATAAATAGCTATTCCCTATTATCCTGACTGTTTATGTTAATGAGATTTCACTTACAGTATCCAGTGGTTTAGTATTCTATGCGAAATTGTGTGCAGAGCCTGTGAAAAATAAAGTCTTTGTTGTTTCCACAAATTGGGGGTAGGCTATTAGAATATAATGTACACTATTTGTGTTTCCAGTTTGCGGTACCTCTTTGTCGCAGGGGAACACTGCGACCAAGAAACCAAGACATGGGCAGAAAAGTCCTTCAAGGTTTGTTTTTACAGTTAAGTTAATATCACTTGGTTCTTGTACAACTGTGACGTTATTAAAAGCCAAGCAGCACTGTCGTTGCTTGACCAAACTTTTCAGTCCGTCCCACCCTCAGTCAAATTTTCATACAAAAAAAAAACATTCAGAAATTCTGTTAAATTTCCATAAATAAATTTAAAAAATTTTAAAAAATTATACATTTATGTATGTATATAGATATAGACACACACACACATGTGTGCATGCACGTATGTGCGTGCATGCATGCATATGTGCGTGTGTTGATGTGTGCATGTATATACTCGCATGCACACACACACACACACACACACATTTACAAAACAATAAAACAATGACAATTTCTCTTCAGTACATGAAGAAACCTGAAAACATTGAAAGTAAGAAGGCAAAATATTATATGCAATTATGATTCAATTCATAGGCTGAACGGATGGGTTCAGTTACACTTATGAGGGACATGTGTACCAGACCTGACCAACACCAAAAATTTCACACACACTTGAAGACTCAATATAATATTTCTATTTTCACATTTTTAAGATGTAACTGAAAAAATTTATACAAGCGCACGGCAGGTTAAATTTTAGTTACTTGCCAATGCAATTTGACAAGACAAATACAGTATCATGCAATTTAAATCATCAATAAGTAAACCAATTAACATTTGGTCAGAAAATAAAGTACACTAATCCTATGGGTAACATGTGTATTTTGATCCTGATTTAAAACAAACAGACACAGTTCTGATTCAGTGAAATTTATCATCAGTGATGGAGCAAAGAGGTCTTGTGTTCACACTCTGTTCCCCTCCGAGCGAATTGGGGAAAAAGAAGAACTTATATATCGATGCACAAAGCAGTATACCTAAAAAAAATCAGTGGATAAAGGGCACTTACAATTTCCATGTGATGTGATGATAAACAGTGCATGTTTTTGCTGTATTTTAATTTTATTTTCGTACGTGTAACCTCCACAAAAACCAAATCCTGGCTGCACTACTGCCTCAATATATATGTAAGTTTGAAGTGATAACCATGAAATATTTCACAGTATGACTTCATCCTACATGCTATTCCTTCTCGTAGGTTCCAATATTGAACCACTGGTGGCAGACAGAAACCGGACATTCCATCACTGCTACATGTATTGGCTTGGACCACAGCATCAACCCACCAAAATTCTCTGCTGGAATGCCGTTCCCAGGATATGATGGTCCGTACTGCATGTGGCTTTTTCCAAGTTTAACATTTCATTGCATATGTTTTTAAAGGTTCAGGGATACTTTAAACAAAAAATGTCAGTTACAGAAACCTGCACGGTGGACACTTACTAAGTACAAAATTACTTATCAAATAGATTCATACAATCATTTCAGTAAACTTCACTGGGTCTAATGATGGTTTTATACTTAACAGAACACTTTTATCAGCAACTAGAGATAAGCTTTACTCTTAAAAAGAAGTTGCACATTAAATGTACCACAGGCAAATAACTGTCAAAAATATTCAGTGTCATATTTAAAATCTAATAATATGTTTGATGGACACTGAAACTTTTTTATTTTAGAGTAATAATATTGAATATAAGGTATCAATAGTATAAACCAATCAAATTAACTATTATCATTTATAGCCAAAAGTGTACATTGATAATATTATTTTTAATAGAAGCAGCACCATACAGGAATGATGATATGCATTAGTAAGTTATTTCTCATAACATCAATAAGCTAACTTCAAATGCCTGTGCTAAAAACTGGAAGAGTTGTCACATTTGCACACTTCCCCCAATAATTATTAGGTACTACAAATGCATACAAAAACAAACTAATCACAAGCCTTCAAAGTGCATGTTTTATCATGTAGCAAAGTAATGGTGTGAGGTGATTTTGCCATAGTCATTGAACGGACGGGAGAAAATGAGTCACCGAGAAAACCAGCCAACAAACAGCAATGTATTGCACAATTCTCATATTCGAAAACTGAGGTCAACCGTACAGGGAATCAAACCCCAGCTCCACGGTATAAAGTAGGCAGCCTAGCTAAATTAGGTCAGATTGGTTACGGTTCCCATCACCTAAACTATGACATCCTGTGAACGGCCAACTGGTTTGGAGTCCACTACAACCATGGAGATTTAATTGTCTGTGATCTTTCTTTGCACAAATGTGTGATGTAAAACTCTACCTTTATTATATTATTATAGCTACTTTTGTAACAGTGCAAAAACATCTATAGTGTATCTTTTTAGCAATTACATAATTATTGGAACGTTAGGACTTTTTAACTAACATTTTGTTTCACAAAATGATACAGCTACATTCATAATACTGTATAAATAAAACTACACTAGTGTGATAATGGAACAAACAATTATTTCAATACTTTCTGCCTTAAGGGTGCTGACTACCACGTGCTTAAAATGTGTTGCAGTGTGTTCGTTAACTGATATTTTTACAGAACTATTCTACACGCGCGCATTATACCAATGTAAGAAAGGAAAACACACTTCAGACAATGTCGGAATGTCATTGTTAAGACACCATGTTCCTTAAAAAAACGTTTCTATGCCCTCCAAAATAGCAACAAACCGCCTTTTAAGACTGCCATACTTCAAAACATACTAACCAGATGTATGTGAAACTCAGATTGAGACGTGCACTGAACTCTGCTACATACTTTCTAACAAAAAAATAATTATATGGTCACTGCTGAAATTCCAATAGTAAAAATGGACCTGCAGGAATCTTGCATACTAGTTCAGCACTTGGCTCATTGTGGCGATGCTGCATTTGATGCACGCTTAAAGGTCACCTTTACAACTCCATTGTTTTTTAGCCTCTAACACGTGGGTAGGCAGAACCCTTAAATAGCTACAGGACAGTCAATTGAGCTATGAATGTTTTGGTCTTCTGTCCAACCAGTGCAAGTACTGCGATCTGATGGCAGCACAGCCAACGTCCACGAGATTGGCCGGATAGTTGTCAAGCTCCCGCTGCCCCCAGGAACCATCAGCTGCTTGTACAATGCCCCAGAGAAGTTTCAACAGCTCTACTTCTCAACCTACCCAGTGAGATACAGTCCCTTACACTTGAAACACATACAGTACTGTAGTTCCTTACATGTCACTGAGGAAAGCGCGCATCTAGAGAAATTCTTGAGACATATAAACTCCAAGATCAATCAGTTTGAATCTGAAGGTTAGCCTTTAACCAGTGTTTAATGTTTAGCAATTTTTACTTTGAATTTTGCTATCAAATTAAAAATTAAACTATGGCCAAACTACAAATTTAATTTCCATTAAACTTTATTATAGTGTAACAGTCATCAGTCACAAGTTTTAGATCACCACGATACTATTACATGTGTGTAAGTAAATGATTTTTGCAATTTTATAACAAAGTATATATTTTTTAAAAATATTTCTAGCAAGATAGCTTCAACATTATTCTCTAACTACAATTTTATACATACAAAAATAGAGAAAATAAGAAAAAATGTTTTTCATACAATACATGCCCTTAGGTAACCTTTTACCTAGCATCTTGAAAATTGTGTTTATCCTCAAAACTCATTACATAGTTCCAAAATAAGGAACTACAGTACTGTGGTGTGACAATTTTACAATTCGTACAATATTTTGAAATAGATAATTGCTGCTTATTAACTCTGACTTGCTACTTTCAAGATGGTTGTTATGGCACCTGGATTTGAATTACATTAGGAAGTTATAGAAACAAACATTTTGTGGTGACTGCTTTAGCCAATGAGACAAAATTAACAGTAACTGGTTTCCATAGGCAGGCAACACATAGCCTCTATACCAACTAGCCACCGTGACAGCCAATCAAAGGACTCAAAACTAGGTTATGTACAAAAAACTGTTCGAAAAACAATAATATGTAATGTGGTTTCAGCCAGACAACCAAGAGAAGCAAAAGAAAGTGGAGGTAATGTCAGATAAACGGATGTTGATACATTACCTCATTGAATGTTTAACCAAACTTTAAGGTGGCTGCCTGGGTGGACATATTTTGTGCGTTTGAGGCCTAGAAGTGCAGAGCACTAAAGGTGACAAAGCATGTGAAACACACTTATCTTAGTCTCTAGAAATAAGTCAGTGAATTACTGTGAAATCTTTTCACAGACAGATTAACTCAATGAAGCATTTAATGGTGACCCCATAATTTTATTATGTAATGTTAAAGATTAAGGTATAGTACTGTACACGCATATAGCTTTACAAAATTGACACTGTACCTCAATCATAGGCCCGAATTTCCACCTCCCTTTTACTCGAGATCTGCTAAGCGTTTGTGTGGTCTCCATTACGTGATTTTATTTGGAGTTTCTCTTGCTGCTGCAAATATACTCTTTCTGACTTCGGCGCAACAACTTTGATTAGTCTGCAGACCTTCAGTAGCAGAGGAGCAAAACTGTTGGCAGGTCTGTTAGACTGTCTGGACAGGGCAAAGGTTACGGGAGAGAGGTAGGCAGGTGCTTGGGTTGCGGCGGAAGACTCGGATGCTAGATCGGGTGTGGCAGGTGGGGTTGATGACACAGATAAGTACAAGAGGGGAGCCTTCCTGTTAGGGAAAGGGGGATAATGTCAGAGGGACTTTTAAACTGCCAGGACTGTACTCTGGGTATTAGATGGGCCCTGGGAATAGTTGCTCTCTAGGGATACTGGTGCTTCCTCCTGGAGATGGCTACTGCAACGTGGTGCGACGGGTGAGCGCAGCCTCTTCTCGTAATCACTGATTGACCCTCGCAGTGGCCCTTACCTTTTCTGACCGCCTTCTGATAGCAGAAGCGACCCTTTGCCTACATTGCCTTCTGGCCCTATGCAGGGGCACGAGGTACCGTGGCCAACAATGAGAGGGTTATCCTCCTTTGGCAGGAAAATTGAATAACAAAAACTCCTACTCACGACGTTAATCTAACAAACACTTGTGAACGGCTTCCAGTGGTCTATAAGAGCCGTATCACTGACTGTGCGACTGTACACATTAGACAGTAACAGCTCACCTCACACTCTGCCTTTCTCCAAGTGGAATGCCTTGAATTAACCACAAGTACCGCTCAACCTCCAAGCAGGTTAGCGACTGGTACTGCTCAGCTACGATGATCCCTCGCTTGGTTCAGGTGAGATCTGTTGTCAGAGGATGCCTGAAGGGATGCAAAGTGCATTTCTATTGATGTATTCCATGGCTAAAGGAGTCAAATAGCAAATAGGAATGGGAAGGTGGGGGTTAGGAGGGGTGAGTGTAGAGAGGCTTAGGGTGAAGGACGAACACACAGTCCAGTGGAACTGTTTTTATTGTTAAAAACAACCCCAGCCTATGCCACGCAAAAGATGTCTGTACTGGTGAGACCACTACCAATCCCAACACGGATACATGGGTGACGGATGCCCAGATCTCCACAGCTACTGGAAGCAAAGGAAGGTCCAGGTTTCTTTATTAGTGGGGTGGTTAAAATTCTAACTCAAGCGCTGGCCTGAGATGTGAGGGGAAGCAACAGGCACGTCTCCTTGCAGGGTAGATGATACGTGGCAGACATGATATGCGCCAGCCACAAGGGATGACTGGAATACTTGTCCTACTGAGCACGCTGCGTGGCAGGTTGCATCTGCAGGACTCACTTATAGGCCAGGAATCAAAGGTTTTAACCTCCAAAAAATTTGTCCAAAGCTGAATTTTGGCTCACTTACACAGTCGAGCATGCTTAATAACATATCAAAACTTTACCGATCAAAACCGTGTGCGTCACATTGAAATCGTGCAACAAAGTCATAAGTGACGCGTTATTGCAGCGTTATACTAAACTGCTGCCATGAGGCGTAACTTTTACCGTACAATTAAAACAAATAGTTCAAAATAATCTAGAAACTATGTTCTACGTAAATATGTTAATAAATACCTAAAAATATTAAGTTAACTATACACCGTAAAACAACAAAGTGAAGTAATGTATTATTTTATCAATGTTGTGGAAATTCGACGATTATCAGCAAACCTAAACGTCTACGTGAAAAACATGCTGAGTATATTTTGTTGCCCATTCTTTCAGCTTTCTATTGGTATGTCAGTGAACAAGTTAGCGTATTTGGTTGGATCACTAGAGCAGTTCGAGCGTCGCAGTGTACCAGGTTGGCGTGGCGGATGTCAAGCAGCTAACACAGAATAGGTACTTGTATTTCCAGGAATTCCAAATATCTAGGGTTACAAACATGCCTACTTAGGCACACAAAACCTTCTGTTTAGTCTGTATCGATTCTCGTCAGATTTATGACAGGTTACTGCATTCTCGGTGGCCATTATCTTAGTGAACCTAATTTCTCCGAGAAAATTGTAAAAACTTCTCGGCAATATTTTTGAGTGTTTTATTTTTACAATATGTAATTTACAGAAAAAATAAGAGAACATACTATTACCTGAAGCTCTGTAAAATAAACAGGCTATTTTCTTTGTATGTGGGAATTAGGATATTCCATACAGTGCGTGTGAAGATGTCGGTTAAGTCGCAGGTTACTTCTGAAGGATTATGCACAGCGGTGAAAAAAAAATTGTGAAACGTACAAAGTGCATGTAAAAACTATAGAAATGGAGATTATTTCTTTATAGCAACTAAACCTATTGTCTTTGTTGCACGATTTCGTTGTGACGCACACGGATTTGAGCAGTAAAGTTTTGATATGTTATTAAGCATGCTTTACTCTGCAAGTGAGCCAAATTTCAGCTTTGGACAAATTTTTTAGAGGTTTTGGCCGAAAATGGTCTTAGATTCCTGGGCTATTAGTGGCAGCCCTTCTGAGCAAACCAGGCAGTGTGTGGTGGACAGGCCGGCAGGATGGAGGAAGGGTAACAATCACAGTCAAGGAGACAAGGAGAATGCACTAATGAAGCGATGGGACTGTGGCACATCAAAGTTTCAGCATCAGAATATTCAGATTTTCATACCTAAAAAAGACCTTAAAATCGACCATTTTAGTCTTTTTTGGCCTTGAAAGAATATGCTTTAAAGATCAAGAAAGGTTCAGAAATGGGTACATACATGTAATGTTCTTTGAAAGCTATTTACACACAAACATAACTCCTGCATATTGAGCAGTTTCCTAACAAACGTGTGTCAGTCGAAGCTCTGCACACAGCTTGGCAGTCTGGGTAGGCGGCCACATTAAGTGCTCTACGTTTGTCATGTGAATGTGCTGCAATCTCTCGAAAACAACTCAAATCCCTTCATGCACATGTACACTATATTGTTGTAACATGGCAGCTTGCCAGTTATTCATATGTGAAACAAACAACCGTCCTATTGTTGCCATACAACATTTTGCCAGAAAACTGAGCATTCATGTGCACGCACACTCTTTAATAAAGGCTGTTGCAGTAACCAAGAAATGTTTAGTCAACATATACAACCTGTGTCAGCAATTTTACTGATTCATAATTTTGTACTGAAAAAAAAAGATTAATCTGTAGTAAAATATCACTGACTTGCCTAGAGAAGTTTCATCTGTGCTTGTCTTCAAAGTGTAAGATAATCATGTACTTAAAAAGTGTATGTGAATCAAAATAATACAAGCAGCAAATGTAAAAACAATATAAGAAAGAAACATCCTTCATACCTACTCAGCAACATTTCCAAAAATCTGCTACTATTTTTAATTTCCCTTTCAAAATAATTGTTAATGGCATATCACTTCCACAAGATTAAAATTCACAATTTTTATGTAAAACAGGCATCAACTATCCCAAACAATTCATTTTGTATCATTTATTAGTTCTGCATGTAAGTCACTTCCACTAACTACTGCATATAAAGAGATATGACAAATATGTTCCAGGGTTATTACGACACAATGGATGCTGGCTACATAGATGAATTTGGCTATGTTTATGTGACGGCACGGGATGATGACATCATAAATGTTTCTGGCATTCGACTCTCAACAGCACTGCTGGAGGATGTGGTCCTCAGCCACCCAGATATTGGTGATGCTACAGTTGTTGGTGTCCCTGAACCAACAAAGGGAGAAATACCCTTATGTCTTTACGTTCTCAAAAAAGGTGTAGTACACACAAAACATTAACTTGCATTAGCTACCTCTGCCAAAATTTGAAGACAAGACACACTCATAATGTCTTTCTTCAGAGTAATAATGTTGTTTAATTCAAACAGTTACTGGGTGTATCCAAGTTGTCAGCTTAATTGCAACTAAAAAAATGCACTGATAGTTTAGGTCTGTTAATTTATGACATTTCAGCTATCTTTGTTTTATAGAGACAAGGTACATTACATTGCTTTACATATAAAAAACAGTTACTTTGTCAACAAACATTTTGTAATCGGTAACATGAATAATCCTGACACTCTACATTAATTAATTGTTCTAAGACTCTAAAGTAACCATCCAGCTGAATGTGCTATATTGACAACATCTTCATGATTTGGACCCCCACAGAACACACCCTTACCAGATTTCTAGAAGACGTAAATTCAGTGTGCTCAATTGCACCTGGCTATACTCCCCGTCTCATGAGGTATTCTTACATATGGAGCTCACTCTCCACAGTGGCTTGATTCAAACCTCAGTTCATACTAAAACCCACAAACAGCCTACAATACATTCATTTCAATAACTACCATCCTTTTCATGTCAACATGCCACGAAACCTTTACCATATAGCCTTGCCACTAGAGCAAAACAAATATATTCCAGTGAGGAACACCATAACAGGCAATGTGACCAGAAAACCAAGGCATTTTGCAACAGAGGTTACCCCAGACAACTTGTCAACAAGCAAATCCAGCTTACCATTTATAGTAAGGGGACACTTACTAAGACCAGCAGCACTGATGTTCCTCTAGTGGTACCATATTATGAACACCTCCACAAACTTACAACTATCTTCAACTCTGGATACAAGATTTTATCATATTCACACTTCAGCCAGAAATTATTCTCCAAAGCTCCTAGATATGTCTTCAAAAGCCCTCCTAATCTCAGAAAGTTCATTCTAAACTACCACCCAGTGAAACAGTCGAAATATCTACCACTAACAAGGGATCACATCCATGCAATAGTCCACGCTGCAGCACTTGTACCCATACTTCAGCGATCCACTCCTTTTAATAGCAGACTTACCAGCCAAGCTTACACCATCCAAGGTAGCTATAACTGTGCCACAGAAAACCCAATTTACCAGTGCAGTGTAAACATTACACAGCAGAGTACATTGGCCTCACCACCAACACCCTCAGGCAAGGTGGACACCAAAAAGGCTCTAGCTGGCACGAATGTAGACTCACTGGACAAGCCAGTTGCAGCTCAAGCAGTATACCATAACCTAGACTTTGACTCCTTCTTTGCTACCAAAGTACAGAAAGCCTTACCACAATCAACAGTAATACAGAATTAAGGCAACGGAAACTAGCCCACCAATACATAACCAAATCCAGACAACCACCAAGCCTCAACATTCGATAACCACACCTTAGTTTCCCATTTACAATTCTGCAGCCAACTCTAGTTAGCATCCTGGCTAATGCCCAGCATCTTACAGTACTTAACCTACTCTTCGCCCGAGGAATCCGACTTGTACTGCAAAACATCGCAAATCATAATCCTGCGCATTATGTGCATCTTTTAATGTGTTTAACTAACAAGTTCCATGGTACTCTCTAACGTACCTGTGTATCTTAAATTTTATATGTAATACAGAAAAATTACATATTCACCACAATACTTTACGGTACTTCATTAAATGTTTTGAGAGAACCAACATTCATATTATAAATTCTTACAATAACAATAATAACTACTATAAGTCTTACCTACTGTTCTCCCTGGTACTGGCCGAGAGCTCATGCAATTGCTCTTTGCTCCCCTTGAACAATGTATATTCTTGTAGGCTGACCAACAAGTAGAACTCCTATAATCACTTCTGCTCGAAGCTAGCCCTGTCCCAATATGATACTTTTCTTCTCTCCATTACATCTGACCAAATCAGGAAAAAGGGATGCTGCTATAAACACAGATACTGGCATGGCCGAGCATGGTAGGCTGTTGAGTGTGCTCCTGCTCCCACCATGCAAAGTTACCTAGTTTACTGCTATCCCTTCTGGAACTTTGCCCTTGCTAAATGAATCATCTATTGCAATGCAGTTTCCCCCACGCTAACAGGGAACATGCAGGCACAAATGCTGCCCCTTACCTAAGCAGGAGCATCAGGGTTAGGTCCTTAATCGCTTTTATGTCAGAGTAGAAAAATTCACAGGCCGGGATAAGCTAACTACAACTATTATACTGTATCCAGCAGTGGTGATGTACTGATTGTTGACCCGGCTGGGATCACTCGACTCATCACTGGTTGCATCTATGGTGGTGTGGCATGAAACTATTGGATTGCACGTTTCTTCTGTCCTAGAAAAATCTTAATGGAAAGGTATTTCTTGTTCTATGAGTGTTATAACTCATTCATGTAGATACTTTTTTTTACTGTCGCAAATGAATTTGTTTATTCTATGAAAACTGTAAACAAATTATACTGAAACTGAATTTTTGTCAACCGTAGTACTGATGTGAGCCATTAGGATATGTGGCGACACAAGTGGTGCACTCGGAGCCAGTTCAGAAAATATGCTGTAAAGCATGTAGCAGTCAATATTATCTCAGAAGAGCATACATAATGGTATTTTCTCGAGTTTATACATGTGTTAAAATAACACAAGATTATACCAAGTAAAGCATTTTATAGCTTGCTGTCCACATGGTAGCCGTTCTGCGCATTCAGAGGCATGTGAATGAAAATGGTCAAGTGAGACTAAACAAGTTATGGAACTTATACAAAATTCAGTTTCTCGTATTGTTTGCCTTCAAACTAAACAAAATTTCACATCAAACTACTAACTTGTGAATGGGTTGAATTCCATTATTGAACACCGAGATTAAGAAATTGATGTAATGGAGCTAGTAAGAGTCATTCACCCTATATTATTTTGTAACCATACAATGTCAGCCAGTGCAGTAATTGCAAACTACAGTAGTTCAAAATAAGAAAATGACAGGCCAATTTTATTACAGTAGAACCCCGTTATGTATAGTGATCCCACTTATAACGTTTTCCTGGTAATAATGCTACCTTCATTTGGTTCCTAAAACTGATTAGTAACAGGAAATTACCCTGTTGTAAAGTTGTCCCATTTATAATGTAAACATTATTTTTGTCCTTTGAGAAACATTATAACAGGGTTCTACTGTAGCAACAATTTGGAAACAAGTTATTGTTATGAACTTTACAAGTGTCTTTCAGACTTAGGCTGGAAGAGCAGGAGAAAAATTAGTGGTAATTTATTTTGTCACGTGTACAGAGCTACGGTTCACCTGCAGTGCATGTTTTAATGATTTATCAATATTTTCGTCATCTTTGTGCTTTAAAAATAATGAATTTACTTTCATAGGCACATTGGAAGTACAATACAGTTAACAATGCCTCTATGCCACGTAATATACTTCTACATACTTCCTTGGTCCCTACATAAAGTTATTTAGTACGCTGGAAGTTAAGAAGTAGAAGAGCAGTAAGAGCCAAACTAACTAAAGTGCCTAGTGCCCCAGAGCTCCATCTGGTAAAACTGTAAACTGGCACGTGGTGCTTCTGTTGTGCCACTGGAAATATGGGAATTTAAGTGGTGGCACTATCATTTTATTGATGGACACTCTGTACAAATGAACATTGTTGAACCGTACATTAGTTTCATATCAGTTTGAGCAGGTGGTTTTGTTAGATAGCAGTGGGAAGAGACCATTTTAGCCATATTGGATGGCTTGGAAATGCCCAGTATTTCGAATGCACGTGATGTTTTGAAAGTACTTCAGAGGCTGGGTCCCCTATTTTGTTGAAATTATTTAGTTTCGTATAATAGAATAAGAATGAAACAAATTATCAGTAATGTCTCTTTGCAGAAACATTACGTTTTACTTTTAGGTGCCTATTATTGGACTTACCGGTATTTAAATTTTATTACATGGTGAGAGATAATTATTATCTTACAATATAGACTAACAAATTAATTTCATAATTATACTTCAATATTTTGTATATAATGTGTGTAATGAAAGATGAAGCAATTAGCTAAGCCTCTGTTGAAATATTTTCAAATAAATGCAGGCAATACTGTAGTTCTATCCGGAAGAAAAAAAGAAAGATTCAGCATGATTAGTGACACAGGCTCTTAAAAGTTATTCTTTGAAATGTGTCTTCTATTAGTAGTTATGTACACTAAGAACAGATTTTATAATTTCGAAAATAAACGTAGTTTATCTAACCTACTGTAATACAATTGAACAGTCACGTAGGCATTCCCCTTCACATTACTTCCTCTCCCTTCTGCATCTAAAATCATGCATGGGAATTTAATGCAATACATAAGTATCACAATAAATACTAACAAGCCACAATCACCTAGGTACTGAAAAAACTGAAAGTGAGATCAACAGGGAACTGACGAGCATGGTGCGGAAACAAATTGGCCCGATTGCAACAATCAACCGTGCAGCAGCTGTACGTGGCCTGCCTCGTACGCGTTCTGGAAAGACTGCAAGGAAATCCATTGCTGATCTCGCCAGGAATAAGTTTGTTAAGGTGAGGAAATGTTACAAACATTTTTAAAAAAACAACAAAGACGTATTTAATTCCTTCACAAACAGTTCGCTGAAAAACCTGTACAACATAATGTGTTTGTAGAATGTCCAAACTTTAAATTGCCAGTCAATAGACCTTCGTAGGCACAGCACCGGCACCTGAAAGAAAGAAAAAAAAACTCAGTAACATGTACGAAGACACAAAGTATATAATGTCTGTACTGCATTACTAGCTAATTTACAGTAGAACCCCGATTTTAAGTACCCTCATGGGTGTCTGACAATAACCACTCAAAATTGTTACTGACAGATTTTGAAAAAATATTTAAGTCAAGTCAGCTTTTGATCATCTCTGATTGCACTACTTACTTCCACGACCGTGACGCTATAATAAATACCATAGAGAGTTGTTACATAAGTTGGTAGGCCACAGTTGTGAAAGAAAAAAAAATATTTTTAAAATTTAAAATCCTATTACCTATGGCGCACATCTGCTTAGTAACACAGCGTTCCTGGTAAGTCGCACAATACACGACGGGTGACTAACCTGCTGCCCATTCAGCCTTGCCATACCATCTCTCTATTGCATACTGACACAGCCTGTTTGTAGCTAGCATGGTACTTAGCTTTTGCACATGTCTCACGGTAATTCTATTTTGACAACAACTGTTGCCTTCGTTTTTGTTTTCAACATTGAATTGCATACTAAACTGACTTGACTGATGACTAAAAAAATTTATGTATGACTTTCTTGAAATTCAATTTTATTTACAATTTTCAGTTTCACATTTATGCTTTGATTTATTTTCACCTGTCTACATTTATGGCCAACATCTTTGGGTAACTCCTGATTAGACAATATGAGTAAAAGAAAGCACAACACCCTCAATACTTCTGCAGGAATACAACATAATAATATGCACTTAATCTGGTCATAAAATGGTTTGCAGGAAATGTTTTCCTAGTGGATTATATTTTTATGTTGTTTATCTCCTCCTCCAGTATAATTTGATGTGTTCGACTATGTCACATAGTAATTTTAAATCCTTATTAATAACTAACCACTCTTGATTTTCATGTAACAAGGAAACTAAAAAAGGTTTAACGCATTCTAAAAATAAATAGAAGGCCACATTGGTCAACCCGTTTACTGCTCACTAGAAAGTAGTCGTATTCATGGAATAATGTTTTACTGTAAAAATCATCAGTGTAATAAAATACTACAGTAAACTGATATAGTTGATATCAGTCATTTGGTTTTCTAATGAAGGCAGACTGAAAATTACTTCACTACAAGTTAAGTTACATACTGCTTAAACATTCTTTGTTAAGAAATCTACATTTTGAATTTATGTTCATATACCTTTTATTTTAGTTTTTGTATAGAAGATGTTTAAATTAAGACAACAACAGCGCAGGAACACTTCACACTTCTTAATAATTTTAAAATTTTTAGGAGCAAAGGGAGTTGAGTATTACTTTACCCAGAAGATGCTTGCTTATTACCTAAATGTAACCAATAAATAGTAAAAAATAACCTGATTACCTATACTTCACAACAGTGACAGTTAAACAAGAACTTCAAGTAAAAATTCACACTTCGAAATAATTTGTCGTTAGTTGGAGTGAAAATTATTTATTTTCAATTTTGTGGTAACAGTGAATTTACCAGTCTTTTCAGGAACCAGTGACAGTAATAAAATCAGGGCTCTTGTGGTATGGTTATGCTAATTTACAAAAAAAAAAAAAAAAAAAAAATATATATATATATTTCTCAGGAAAAGAAAAAATTTAAGTCATTGTTTAAAAATACAGTACATTGACTTTTTAGCTGCGACATTTGATCATCGTAGAACATAAAAATTATTGCTGAATTGCAATGTGCAACATTTTTTGGTACGGGGAAGGTAAATAACGACCCGGTAAACATCTTGTATGTATGTTTTTCTTCTTTGAAACACACTAAAAACAAACTGAAATCATGAAAACTATTTTTTTAATTTATTTACACTATATGGGATTAAGTAACTTTTTTCCGCCGCAAGAGAGTTGAGGTATTTATCTATAAATATATACCAAAGTTTAAAATGTTCTTACACCCTTTATATGCATTTCATAAAAATAAATTACATGAACTGGAACCAAATTAAGAACAAGTTAAATATTGAAACCAATCCATTCTAAGTACATACATCATCTTTTTTCTCCTGAATTCTATCATACAGTATGTGTTTTCTGTTTTCAGATCTCGGGAACAATAGAAGATCCATCTCTCTACAAAGATGTAAAGAGGGCTCTCCAAACATTAGGTTATGCGAGAATGGCACCAGATCCTCAATGATACAATTTCTTCAGTTTCTGTGTCGTAACATGATTACTGTTTGCTGATTTACGAAGTTTTCAGCACACAAACATTGAGAAACATGTGTCAACACTGAACACAAGTCCGCAAGTCACAGAATGATGAGAACAAACCATGCACTCATATGCATAACTTCTGTGGGAAAAGAGAATGGATTTTTACATGATAACAATTTCATGAAAGTGAAAAGTTAAAAAGAATTAATTAATAAAAGCTTTCTGGTAGTGATGCAACAATTACACTTTACCAATTGCAATAATAAATCAGCAATTGATACTTATGATTAAAATTACCAATTATTAAAACAGTACTTTAGTTCAATAACTTTAAAACCTGAAAGATAACACAGGGTACACATAATTACAAAAACGTATATAATCCTATAACCAGAGACAAGAGTATTTTGTGTAATGATTCAATGTCAAGTTGAACATCAATAATGTATACTTCACTATCACTTCAGTGATTAGACGACAGCTGTTTTGACACACCTTTGATGACTGCAAGCCAGTAATAAATAAGCAATAATTTGTGGAGATACCGCATGCTACCAAGCTAGAAGCCAAAGGATATTTGGCTTTGGCCAGTGTGTATAGACAGGATGTCCCATAAGTCCGGTCTCATAGGGGAAATATAAATGGGTTAAATATGGAATGTGTATAGTGTATATAGTAGTGACACAGTGTGTTAAAGTGCGACGACGGCAGTGTGTTCACATCCATGTGCCATTACGACAGAAAATAATTTAATTTATGGCCACGATTAGCTTTGCACACGCGGGATGTGACTTGTCCTATGAAACCGGACTTGTGGGACACCCCTGTATATGACTGTGCAGTTTAGGCTGCTGCCAATGAATATGCAAAATACTTGTCCCTATACCGCTATAACTGAAAACACGATCTTATAGTATGTAGTAATAATATTTTTGGTAGCTAAATATTTTTACAATAGTAGTGACATTTATTGGTACTTAAACATATACAACAAACAATCAAAATTGCATCAAACAAATTGCAATCATAGTCTGCCTCATGACAGAATTTCATTTGACAGTTGTGTTTGCATTTATTTTTAAAGCAGTTTCTATGTAAAATCCTTTTTTGCCTCTGCCATCTTTTGGTTTTTGGCTGGCTGTCCAATTGTGCAATATACACGTCTATCTTAGCTAATGCAGTAAAACTTTGTATGTACGTTCTTGCAATGTATGTTTTCCCGCAATTAACATAGATTTATTTCGGTTTGGTTTATATTACATTCATTTCTGTAATAAACATTCCCTCAATTTACAGCGTTTTTCTAACTCTCATCCCGTGATGTATGTTAACAAACATTCCAGGCGAACGCCATTTGCCATAGACTAAACAATATTTTTATACTTATTACATGTCAATCTAGTTTCGATACATGGAACGAAATTGCCAATACATCGTCAAGTTACGGTTTTTTAACATGGCGTCATGTGCGATGATACTGCTTCGCATAGATTTTTCCCGCCATCTTGTTGCGAGTGGTGCTGCGGTACACCAGTCAAACAACAATCGATTGTTATATCGTTACTGTTTTTCGACACACGTATCTTGGCTATTGTTTTCATGTTTACATCCGGTTATAGGTTATGTGAAGAGGAAGAATAGCACCACCACTTGAATTGTCTTTATGTTCGGCAACGTAACATGGAAAAGTGTAAATTGGTACGAAGTACATTATCGGTAGACGAGAAACTAAAAATAATTGAGAAGTTCGATAAACATGTGGGCACACGAGTTATTTTGGCCAAAGAACTTAATATTCCAGTCACTACCTTGAACACTATAGTGAAGAATCGTGCGAGCATTGAAGCAAACGCTGCTCAGTGTGGGCCCAGTGCAAAGAAGAGGAAGTACGTCA
This sequence comes from Medauroidea extradentata, assembly GCA_003012365.1. Taxonomy (NCBI): domain Eukaryota; kingdom Metazoa; phylum Arthropoda; class Insecta; order Phasmatodea; family Phasmatidae; genus Medauroidea; species Medauroidea extradentata. The sequence continues at coordinate 56,828 of PNEQ01005554.1, forward strand.
TAGATTAAAAATTCAAAGAATTAGAAACTTTACTATATGAGTGGTTTATTGGTGCACGTGCATAAAATATTCGTACTTGTGGCATCATACTGCGCGAGAAGGCCAAAGTAATTGCCCTGAGGCTTGACATTGAGGAGTTTACAGCCTCAAATGGTTGGATTGACTGATTTCGTCAGCGTCTAATGTTGTATACAAGGTCGTATCTGGAGAAAGTAAGAGTGTAGATGATGAGACAGTAGACACGTGGAAAAACGAGTCGCTGAAAGAACATTTGGCTAGCTACTTGCCAAAAGATGATTTCAATGCAGATGAAACCGGTTTATTTTACAGTATGGGTACTTCCCAACAAAGCAATGTGTTTCAGGAGTGAACGCTGTCATGGTGGCAAGCTAAGCAAAACTCGAATGACAATTCTACTTTTTGCAAATGCAGATGGCTCTGAAAAACTTCTGCTATTTGTCGTCGGTAAATCGAAAAAACCATGCTGTTTCAAGAACATCAGGAATCTTCCTACTGTGTACGAAGCCAATCAGAAGTAATGGATGACTGGTTCGTTGTTCCAGAAGCAACTTCAGGCATTTGATTGAAAAATTGCAGTACAAAACAGAAATGTTGTATTGTTTATCGATCACTGTCCTGCTCACAAGGTGAATGTGGAGTTGAAGAATTGAAAGTTGGTGTATTTCCCAGCAAATTGCACAAGCATTTTGCAACCTATTGATTTAGATGTCATAAACTCCTTCAAAGTTCACTATTGCAAGTGCATTGTTTCGAGAGCAGTCCTGATGCTGGATGGCAGCAAGAATCCCAGCGAACTGAAGATCACATTACTCACTGCTCTCAATTTTGCTGCAAGGGCATGGAAAGAAGTCACTGCCACAACAATCACTAACTGTTTTCGCAAAGCAGGTTTCTTTGCTAATGATGATGAATTGGAGGACTGTGCAAACTTGCTTCCAGCTGACAACCAGGCCACTGAAGAGTTTCAGCAGCTGTCACCAGAGCAACTGGACTACAATGTCATTACATGTGAGGTTCAAAGCGTAGACAACATTGTGGACGGTCATCTTGCCGCAGACACTGAAGAAAGTAGCGACAATGAAGATGCAGAAGAGGAGGTGACCATTCCAACAACTGTTGCTGCAGTGCAAGCACTTCAAACTCTGCGAAACTATATTTTCAGTGCACCAAACAGTGTGTCTGCATTTTAATGCACTATATGTTTTGGAGAAGGAAGTTCAAATAATAAAACATGAAAAAAATTGTCATCAGAAAAAAGTTACTGATTTTTTTCAAAAGCACTGTATTTATGGTATGTACATATGCATTTTTTTGTTTTCATTGCATAATTGTAACTTAAGTTTTTTACTAGGGTTTTTTGTTTTGTAATTGTAATGATCAATTTTATCCAAGCAATGTAAATTGGTTCAAATATGTTGTTTTTATAGGCAATAATAATTTTGTGTTATACTTGTGCAAGGCTGTACAATACATATATAGTTTATATGTCCACAGAAATAAATAATAGTTAATTTCCCACAATTTACACTTTCTTCATATGTTCCTTTAAATAGTGCAAATAAGGGGTTGTTCACCATGTGTGCACGGAGTTACAGGAAAACCCTTTTCATTTTGATACTGTACCAGTCAGTTTAGTTTGTTCGTTCAGAATATACCTCAGATATGGGAACACGTTGCTTTAGCCATTGAAACTATAAAAAGGATGCCAACACAACTGTCAAAAAATGGCATTTTTCATGAGACAGACTACAAAATACGTACAGCTAAAACGTTTGTAATTTTTGCTAAGTATTATCTCTCATAATCCAATCCTGTTAGAGTAACTTTTTATGTTTAGAATACTATTGTAGGCATGTAAGCAAAGAACAAAGACAAACTCCAAACAAATTATTAGTAGCAATGTAATATACGTCAAAAACCCTCCAGCCAAAAGTATGAAATGCACAACCTTGAAGAGTGGAAGGATTGGTCCAGTGTTTTGTGCTATGTCACACAGAGCCAAACTATGATTTTGTAGGCAGAGTCCTGTGAAAAATGACAAAGAAATGCTAAATATTTGTAAGAATTTATGTACAAAACACTATAGAAAATGTTGATTTCCAGATAATAGGTCACATGTACAAAATTCTTCACGTTTCTCCGATTTGTTATGTTCTAAGATATAACTCACAAGCTTGCACAAACTGCAGATAGCATTCCATTCCCAGAAAGCAAGTGTACGTGCAGGGAATTACATAAAACCAATCCATGTTCATGTGAGTTTATGCACTTGTACCAGTAAGGCCTGGATAACAATGACTTCATGTTTCACACAGCACATAACACGTTTATGCATACGTAAGACATCAATTGAAATATTGTACCATATTATGATCATTCATGAAAGCCATAAGCAAGCAATGAAAAATGTCACGAAATTAGCTGTCGAGAATGAAATTAGTACTGCCAAAATGGTGCACAAATCTACTGTGGCATTTGTAAACTTCGAAGAAATTATAATTTTTAGAACAAATTACAGTGAATACTGACAAAAATTTAATACAAGGAACAATTTTTTGAGCAACTCTAGACTATACTGCAGGTTATGGGTCCATTGGCAGAGCAATTCTGATATTTTTTGGTATTAAGTACACAGTACTTTTGTTTAGTTGTAAGTTTGATCTAGTCAAGGACGCATTCAAAACAAAGCAGAGGGGTTTACAAAATGTCTTAATAATTTAACTACTGTATGCAGATCAGACTTGTTAAATTACTACAAAGTAGGCCTAGCAGAAGTCATGTTTTGTAACCATTTAATTTACAAAGCACCTGGGTTCAGCCACGAGTATTATTATGCCTCCATTATACTGTATTAGGGCAAATTTCCACTTTAGAGTGTACATACGTAAATAGGGTACCACAGACCTAGACGTTCACAATTGGCAGCGCATGGTGGGCAGGGCAGGGTTTTTTTAGGCCTACTTTGCTTTTTGATTTACAAATGTAGGTATTCTAGTGGAATCATACGTTTCTCTGAGCACAAGGTACAGTAAAGTTCATTAAAACATGCCAAGCATATAAAAACGAATTCTTTTATTCCTACAGTTTATTTCAACCTTTACATTCTAATAAGTTAGTTGTTCGGAATTTTACAATACATGCATACTGTAATCTCAATAAATTAGTAATTTTACCATGTTGTAGAACCCTCTTATAGTGTTCCCACTTACAATGTTTTCCTGGTTATAATGCTACCTTCATTTGTTCTCTAAAACTGATTTGTAATAGGAAATTACCCTCTTATAATGTTATCCCATTTATAACGTAAAATAATTTTCGGTCCCTTGAGAAACATTATAACAGGGTTCTACTGTAACTATGTACATACATGTAAAATTTATTCTCATACTTAGACATTGATAGTTGTGTCAACTAGGTACCTACACATACAGTATCATAAAACCAGTTAATTATTGTATGTTTGTTACATTAAGGCCTAAATAGTTGAGAAAAATATTATTTAAAATATTAAAGTTGTCTGAACTTTTACGCCTAACCCCTAAAATTATGTACCAATAAAAACTAACACAAAAATGTAATAAAAAAAGGAAAGATAACACAAATGAGGGGATTAATTCTTCCCAAAAATGGTATAACTTTACCTTTTGTGAATGTATATGTTGTTGAGTTACATGACACATTCATAATAAGTTGCCTTGAACAACACTAATCAAGAAATGTTCTATTAACATAATGTAATGCACTAACTACGTCGTCATCAAAATCCCAGAATAACACAACAAGCCCTATAAGAGTTTGCTCATGGGTACTGCCATTTTGTAGTGCATTTTCTAAAGTCATGAGCCAAGATATAGTACATACAGTCATTTATGGCTATTTTCTAAAAGCACTGGTGACTAGCGAGTTTTCTTGTTCATCTTTATGCCTGCTGATGAAAAACTGCAATGGAGCTAATTCAGTATTAAAAAACTTTGCAGCCACATACCTGAACACACTTCTTCTCAAGCTACAAACAAAATACAGCAAACATGTGTGTCTGCATCTGATAGATATTTGTTACAAATATCACTAGAAATATTTGTCACCATTACCAGGTGATATACAATGTATCCTACAGTTGTTTGTTTGCTGATTTCTTGTCCAAATTAGTACTGTTTAAGTGTAATTGGTCATTGATTTTAGCTTAAGATTGCTGGCTACCTCAGAACCCTGGCAAAAAAAGGAAAGGAAGTTGAATGTTAAATTATAGTCAACTGTAATCAGTCATTTTTGTATTAAATTACTTTTGGACAAAACCATTTTTTGCACTGAGAAGAGGATAATACCACCACAGGAACAAAAAAAAAAAATATTTTTTCAAAAGTTTTTTGATAATGAAAACATTTATTTGGCCACGATTTTCGGGGTATGTAAAAAAAATTCCCTAGAAAAACATATAACAATGTGGGCCTCACAGAGATAAATAAAAAAAAGTGTCAGTGTACAGTAAAGTTTAGTTAAAAAACTTCAGTGTAAAATATTTCACACTTTAAAAGTTTAAATTGAAATTTCCCTCTGTACCTAATTTTATGTAAAATTTTAGTGGTGGACGAAGTTCGAAATTTTCGAACTGAACCGAACCGAACATAAGTGTTCGGTTCGGTTCGAAACGTCTCAAAAAATGTTCTAAAAAACTGAATGTTCGAGATTTAGAAAAACACATTTTTCGAACTGATAGGCTTGTACTACGAAACAAATTGGTAAAAAAAAAGGCAAAAAATATGTTACGACGTACCAGATAATTAGCATTGCAATCTTGAAACGCAAAAGATCTTTGTTTGTGTGTCCGAAATAGATTTGCGTCTGCGTACACGTACTGTGAAACGGGCAAACATACCTACGTACGTGAACCAAGTTAAAATTTTGTAAATTTCACTTCAAACATCCGTGATTCATTTCCTTATTTTACGGCATAAAATAAATAGGGTTACGTCATGACCAATTGGCCTAATTTTCTACCTACACAAACTTAAGTTATCTTACCTTTCATACGAGCAGAAAAAAAACACCTAAGGAAAAAAAATGAAATGAAAAGAAGTCGAACATAATGTATTGTGCTACTTGGTGTTTTAAATTCATTCTTTATTGAATATAATTCTGCAGTCGGTCATAAACGTAAACACGGTAAAAAGTAAACACAGCACGGACAAAGGTCGCAATATGGCGGACACTGCGTGGCGATTTAATGGTTACCAATACCAACTTAAGTTATTTGCAGTTGCGTCTGCTATAAAACTTAAAAACTGTTATAAGAATTACAATTCATTACTAATTGTAATGGATAACTAACGGGATTCACTTTTCCGAATTTATATGTCGTACACTCATATAGACTGCTTAATAAAACGTAATACCTACTGTGAAGTTTTTTTTTACAACATTCGTAACTCGCTTGGCAGCCTGTTGTGCACCGTTGTTTTGTTTGTTGTGTTTTTTATATAATCCCCATTTTCTTTCTTATTTTATGTATAGTGTGGTTTCTTTGTAGCAACTTAGTTCCAAAAATATTATTTCAAGGGTTCGTTTGAGTTCGAAAGAATATTTTTTGCATTAGGTTCGGTTCAGTTCGGTTCGAAACATGAAAACAGAGGTTCGCTCAGCACTATAAAATTTGTTCAGAGTAACAAAGAAACAGCACATCATTCATTCGTTTTTTTCATGTTATTTAAAATGGTACTTGACTACATGTAGGTTCGACCGGTACAAAGCAATACCAAATTTAATTTAGCATGTTAATTCCTATACTCGCTCTTGCCACAGCCCCCAGAGGTAGCGCCCTTAATGCTATAACTGTCTAGTAAAATAAATAAATTTTTAAACAATACATATTTACAACTGCAGATTAATAACCTGAATTGTAACAAGCGCATCACTATTTTCTATGTAGCTATAAACTGCTGTGATTACAAAGCGATCCAGTATGTAGTATTGATAATTTGTTAACTGTTTTTTGGTACTTACGATAAATGTGACCAAAAGTAAAATATTTGAAATTAAAAAAATTGAAAATTTTAAATTTGTGTCAACATATTGATAAATTTTTCATTTCACACAACATGAAATCTCATGTTCAAACTGATAAGTAAGTACAGTGAAACCCTCTTAAGAAGTTCCCACTTAGAAGTTTTCTCCTGTAAAAGTTTTTCCAGCTAAGAAGTATACATTTTTCAGTCCCTTCAGAAATTTCTTAACAGGATTTTGCAGTAATTAAAATCCCCAGAAAAATACAACAAAAATAGTGTTTATACGCAGCCTCAAATGTGATGAATTTGTAAAAAAAATATAACACATGACATTTGCTGTAAAGAATAAAGAATTTTCACCATAAGTTGAAAGATGAAACTTTATAAGCAGATTATTAATCATATGTACATGTTCAGTATCTCAAGCAGTCTTTATTACTCTTTTGTGTGGTTGTTTGTCATGAAGGAAAAAATGAATGAGATGGTATATTTACACCAAATTGCACATGATAAATGTAGGCAAATACAGCACAATCTTTCATATTAAGTACATGTTAAATCAGAAATTTAACCAAATTACTGTGTGCCGACATGCATAGGGGAAAGCGGGATAATGCTGTGCTGTTAAAAATAGACTGACATTTCACACACAAAAACATATCAAATGTATGCACTTAAAAACATAAAACACTGCATCACTATACATTGTTTTAACATGCGTAAAACCCAGAAAATTCACATATACATACAACTGACTTAATTTTAACACACCCACCCTGTTGGGTAATTCTGCGCACACTGTGGGAGAATCCCATGCTATACGATAATATTACAAAAATCTTAAGATTGTTAACAATAAGCATTTATAGGCCTACAACACTTGCACAAAATATTATATGTGAGTAAAATAAGCATGTAGGCTACCAAATACTGTATATACAAAAGAATGTGTAAACACAAGAAAAAATTGCAACTTGTTTAGTTTTTCTTTCTGAATGCACAGATCCCACGTGTATCCAACAGCTATATCCCAACCACAAAATTCCATGACCATGATGAGCGAAAGACACATGTAAACCAAGGTATTGGTCTCTACCGAACACTCCACACACACTATGCACACATCAAAACTTGGCCTACCTGCAATATCAACATCATCATCGTCATCACAAATGTTACCATACCTGTCACTATTCGAGTCATCAGAATTTTTGGAAACATACTTCTTCCTTAAGTTTCTCTTCAACGTGGGTTTCCTGGCTTGACTTTTCAATTTCATGCTGTTATTACTGCATTTTTGTTTTTCCTTTATACCATTAGTCAGTCTCAATTCCATGGGGGTACGCACTAGTCAAAATTTCAGAATTCAGGTTTTTCATTGCTATTTCCATTTCATTTCCTATGGAATGGGTTACAAACTCACTAACACATTTAGGCCTAGTTATATAGTTTAACATCTTTTTGAAATGGCTCTTGGATGTTCAGAATGTGCAGGCACATTTTTGATAACCCCATTTTTGAAATCTATATGCTTAATTGCACTGTGCCTCACAACTAGGCCTGCTGTTTTCATCAACCACTAATTCTACCAAAGTGGATGGCAGACTCGTCTCTTCCGGGAGAAGAGTAATGGTAGCAAAATTCTGAGCAGGGGCAAAATCAGCAGCACTGACATTCTACAGATTTAATGGAGAAACACCAGCAGCACTAAAGCCTGATTCTCCTTTTTCTTGAGATCCACCTGAATGTACACACTGCTAAATATAACTCAGTAAGCTAGTAGTCAGACAATTTTTTAAGTACGCTGGATTTAAGGTACCTGTCACATTCTTTATTGAATACTGACTTTGAAGGGCCAAAAAATACAAGGTCAAGCGGTGAAAACCATAAAAAGGAAATGAGACCATCACCATACCACTGTCCTTACGAAATGCCTGAATGCAGAGGGAAATATGATTCGCGCGAATATCTACTATGAGATGAAAGGAATCTTCGAGACGGGGTTTCACATATTTCTTCAAGTGCTGTAACACTTCAAAGAACAATGCTTCTGTAATCCACCCATTTTATAAACAATATACTGGGTCTTTCGGTCTAATTTTTCTTCAGCTGAGGTGAAACATGCATTTTAGTGTATATGAACATTGGAAGAACTTATCTTCTGGATGCACTCACTGTGAAAACAAAGAACCATTTTTACCTCTATCCCTCGAAGTCACTAACCTTACTTGCTTCCAACCCATTGCGGATAGTATTTTCGCAGGCCTCTGAAGAGTACTGATTCCAGATTCGTTAACATTATAAATATTTCAAGCAGAAAATTTACATTTCCGCAAGACTTCTTCCAGGTTCGAGAAATACTGTTGAACTTCCTGTTCGTTATAAACATGCCAGTCCTGTTAATGCCAGTATCTTTGGGCTTCCTGACTCTTACATTTTAAATAAGCTTAATAAATGAGCTCAGCCGGTCTTTCACTGCCAGTTTAAAATGCTTGTTAAAGTCAATTTTAATTTAGTAAATTAGTAGTCTGCAAATCCATACGCAAATCAACGTAACTCAATAGGCTTTAATCCTAAAAACATGATATTCAATACCGTATATTAACACGATTTGCTAATTCTGTTTCCTATTCTCTAGAGAATACCATATTTCTTTCTAGCTTTGCAGTTTCTGAAGACCCAGATTTCAATCTGTCTCGATGGGTTTATTCTGGAATGTTGAATACTCTTCCCACGCTTCTGATTGGACGTCCATCATTTATTTCATGGAGGGCATTTGCCGTATCTTTAGCACACCAGGATGAATTATTAGATCTCCTTTAATATGGTCTTCTCATTAAAAACACAGAAGTAAAAAACATATTTCATACATTTGCATTGAAGTTTAAAAATAATGTACAAAATTAGTATATGTGGGAATCTGTATAGGTTTACTGCATGGACTTGAATAGGTTTAAGATACAGAGGCTAAAATGTCAAGCACTTGACTGTAACAATTTATCATAAATTTATCAAGTATTACAATCAAATTACAACTTACTTATACTACAAACACATGTTCGGTTGCAAAGCAAAACGAACATTTATAAAAAGCAGCAAGATTGGTAGGTTTTCTTTAGAATCTCCAGTTTCCCCGCCCTTGCATTGTAGATGCTACTCTGTAGCCACCTTACTTCTCTGTCATCGGCTCTGGCCTTAGTTGTTAAGAGCCGAACAAACAGCGTAAGAATATTACAAAACAGTCATCATTAGGCTTAATCTATCAGCTTTAATTTGTACTGAATTAAGCAGGTCGTATCAATTTTACAACAATGAGTCTTAAATATTGGTACAATAGAGCTCAGTTGGGAAATGATGTGCAGTCACTAGATGCGCGAAATTACCCCCAGTATGGTGCGTGGTGTTACCCCAGCACACGTCACAACAGTTACAAATATGCTAAATAACATAAGTGGAAAATAAGGGACTTATTTAACCATGTGTTTAAAATAATTGTTATTGTATAATCTAACACACTAAGTATAGTTATTAATGATACTATTCAAGACAATTTCTTGTTATTAAAGTGTTTGCTGGCAAATATTACCAAGAAATTGTAGACTAACATTTAACTATCTGTGCCATTCAAGTACTGCTAGGAAACAGTGTCAGAGCACAAGGCACGTAGTCAATGGATGAGCTTACAGAAAGCAGTACAGTCCCTGGTACGAAGGTGACAGCTAAACCCGAGAAACTGAGGAGCGCATTATTGCCCGCCAGGCAGCATTCCTTCACTCTCCCCTTATGTTTGATGTGTAAATATGTGTAAAATATAATATACTGCCTGCTACTTAATAGTAACATGTGTGTGAAAATATACACTATTTACCATGAGCAACTTGGCATAAATCTGCCATTCCTTTTCCATTCATGACAAACAAGCACACAAAAAAAAAATGCTCAATATACCTACGTATTTTTTCCCCTCCAAACAGGGTTTGGTAGGTACTGCAGCCTGCAGTACAGGGTCTTTAATTTATTACATGGCTTACACACCTAAACCTCACCGCAGACTCGCCTCTCATTGCAAGCAGAAAATAGCAAATCACACAACAAACAGACAACACACCACCAATTCCACTTACAATAAATGGGCAATACCAAATACGAAATTCCAGAATATCTCAGAATGAATTTACAATGCGGTATTTTGAGAAAAATAGGTAGCTGAAAATACAGCAAGTAAATTATTGCCAAAAATTATTCAATGCTGACACTAAATTTAATAATATAGTAAGAGCACAAATAATAATGCTAGTATTTCGACACTAGAAATAAAGTTCATTCAACTTGCTAGGAAAATAAAAATATGTTCTGAAACAATGTCCATACAGAATGAAAATTCCAAAATTATTTATAATGTTAACAGATTCAAATCAAAAATGTTTGTAACAGTATTTAAAATAACTGTAAATAGTATGGCATTTATTGGCAGCGAAAACATACTGAATTCACAATACACTATCTCAAAATTGTGTATGGGTGTTCCTCTACTGTTCAAATTCATTACTTAATGCTCCAGCTAGTGTTTACATGCAAAATGTGTCTCAACAGGACATTTTACACACACACACACACACACACACACAAAAAAATATATATATATATATACATACATACATACATACATACATACATACATACACACACCGTATATTCCCTTTTTTATTGTACGGGTCCGCAACATAATTTCAAGGAAAAGATGTTACTGGATTTTGTGACCATTGAACTCACAAAATTGAGGATTTGTCAGTTGGTTTCTGAACTGAGGTTCAGCCCTTTTCTTAAACGTGGCTGACTGGCCCGTTAACAACTTCTATTTGTTTGGTGGCGTACACTACATTTAGGATGGGCCTTTTAAGAGTGTGTGGTAGATAAATAAACACTGAAAATATCAACTAATTTCTATGCTTTTTTTGAAGCCAATATAGATAAAATACTCAATGACAATCCTAGATAATGGTATTTTGCAACTTTATGAGTAAATATTTATACAGAATTACGTACTAATTCACTATGTGTGATCTCTTGCACCGCAGTTAAATACACGAGGTTCCGGCATCAGAGATTGTGCCTCAGAAGTTTGTAACACTGGAAACAATGTTGTTTAAAATGTTGGCTAAAACTATTGTCTACGATTGCTATTGTTTAATTTTCGCAAATTGGCTTCAAGAAACCTGCAGTTATAGACTGTTGCTTTTGCGTTGAATTATGTACCACGCCCTCTTAACTCTTTCAGTGCTGTGATCGACTTTAGTCGACTGATGTATTGTTTGTATTAGGTGCTGTGATT
>PNEQ01005554.1:68282-95895 GCA_003012365.1 Medauroidea extradentata
GAGGGGAGAGGGGAAGGTACTGTAGATAACTGCATGGTTATACAAAACTATAGTCAGTTCCCTGCTGGATGCCGAAGAGGTCGGATGCTGTCCATCATGTCTGGGAGATGTGCAAGTAAGTGTCATAATTAATTACTGAATTTATCGGTTAAATCGATCGGTATAGATTCGAGAATGTAGGATAATTGATCGGTTGAATAGAAAATTATTAATTGATTGAATTGTTCGGTTAAATCGATCGGGTATTGTTAAATAATAAATAATAACGATTGATTTTACATTTTTAGTTATTAAAAGTATTAGGGGTTATGTTGATCGGGTATGGGGCGCAAGAAATTAAATAATAAATAATATAGATAGATTTTACATTTTTAGTTATTAAAAGTACTAGGGGTTATGTATACATGTATACTGCATATCATGTGAACCTTACGAATGTCGAGCCGAAGGTTGCCGAGCATGGCCGAAGATTGCCGAAGGTTAACGAGCTTGGCCGAGCATACCCGATGTATTTTTTTAACTAAATAATTGTTATATAAAATTTTTTTATATAAAACATTTTTATTAAATAGTTCTTCTATTAAAAAGATTTTATTTTTATTAAATTAATTTTTTAATGCATGTGGGGTTAGGATGGAATGCGAAATCAAAAATTTTTTGGAAGACTCGGAAGAAACCACCAAGATGGCGGTCGGAACAAGATGGCAGAATTTTTAAACTTTTTTAATTTTTATTTTTTTTGGAAATTTTTAATTTTTTTTTAATTTTTTCGAAATTGACGTCATTCAAGATGGCGGCCGGAAACAAGATGGCGGCCAGAAACAAGATGGCGTCGGGGTGTCGGGTTACAGGGGTCAAAGGTCAAGGTCACAGGGGTCAAAGGTCAAGGTCAACCACACAACCACAGCCCCCAGCCCCTGTCCCCGGACCGGCTATTTCATACTACTACCATCATCTCTCGGTATAAGATCCGACTATACACTTTGGGCACGTGGAAGTTGTCTTGCTAAAGCCTTGGCACAGAATATTTATGAATACGGACATGAAACAGTCGGTGGGACGACAAACTCAGCCACAAACGCTAGCAAAATGGCCTCGCTGGCCAACAACATGATGGAAAAGCCTACCGCCAATCTGCGTAAGGTGGCCACTTTGCTAGCTGGCAGCTAGGCCAATAGGAAACCTGCCGTAACATGCAGGAGCCAAACAGACACGGGGCTGGTATCAACAGTCTCGGGCAGCTAATAAGCGGCGAAGTTCTTCCGTATTGAATGAGTCGCCACGTCATTTCATGTCTGTGATATTTAGCCTGTGACCTAGTTGTATTTCTGGAGAATTTGTTATTCGTAGAGCCACGATTTTATGGCGAAAAGATTTTTCAACGTATGGTTTCAATGCGTGATGTGCACATATGCAACTCTGCCACATCGTCTGTGATTGGATGCTTTTACTCTCACGTGCCTTGGCAAATTACAGACGTACGGAGTCACAGTTACCTTATTTTGATTGGTACAGTCAAATGAGAAACGTGTCTGAACACAGACATGCTGCCAATTAATCATGAAGCAGAGCTGCCGATGTGCACGTGAGACACTGAAACAAAGTGTGGCAAAAATCTTATCGCGACAAAATCGTGGCCCTAGTTATTCGCTTTTTATACACGCTACTGGCTGTGAGTGGGTGTACTTGCCTCTACGAGTCTAGTGTTTCCACAAGCAACTGAGTGTTCTGTATAGTAATTACTAGAGGTACGTAAATTTCGCAGATACATTCAAGGTCAGGTTGAACGCCAATTCCGTATACTTCATTGTCATATCTGTGCTTGCTGGCGGCTGTTACGAAACGCGTTTGACTACTGCAAGCCAGTAGTAAATAAGGAAATAATGCTAAGTGCTACCGCTTGCTACCTGCTTGAACGGTTATAAGCCAATAGATAATTGATTGTGGCCAGTGTGTGTATAGAACTGACAAGTCTAGGCTGCTGCCTGATGAATCCGCGAAATTGACGTACCTATAGTAATTACTAATCTCTGCTTGCCCTTCAACTCTTTACGTTTCGCCACTGCGAGACCAGCAAAACATAATTTAAATATATAAAATCTAGTTAGTTAGAGAGAAGCAGGAACTACATTTTAAGCAGAATGCCAGGAATCTGAGACGAGAATTAATCCTGCGAGCTTTCTTAAGTGAGTGAGAGAGATTTTGGTCAGCGCTTAACATCGAGGTCATTAGAGTTGGTAAGTGATTTCTTGAGGTGAGAATGGAGCATCGCCGGAGTGGGAGATCCCAGGAAATACCGCAGAATAACGGCATCGCCCTACACGATTCCCCCGCTGGGAATCGAACCCGGATCGCCTTGGTGGGAGGCAAATGGTCTGACCATTCGGCCGCAGCGGCCCCAGAATTTTCTTAAGGGTTCTCACAAGTAAAGTATTCATTATTTAATATATGTAAGGGAAAGTGATTATTTTATATGTATTACTTGTTTGGTCATTTATCTACCATGAAAAAGCTTAATTTGGTAGTCATGGGGCATACAAATAACGAAAACCAACTGATAGTTGAAATTAAACAATTCGCACTGAAATTACTATTTTAACAAATGAATACAAATCAATGGCATATTTATACATTTAAGTTTTTGAATGAAAATATTAGCAATTTATTTGCTAATATTTTAAACAGTTTCATGACACTTTTTGTATATACTTTTATTGAGGTGATTTCCAATCGCCAATTAATTTTCAATATTTTTAACGTACTCTGGATCATGTATATGTTTATTTTAACATGCTAAATCGTGAAAACAGTTTGAGTTTAAATAATGTTTACACTAGAATAATGTAGTTATAAGTAATGCCTATATATAACAAACAATAACCCGTGCAATCACAAAATAATGCATACTTAACTTGCGTGTGGTCATAATGTCATACTGCCGTTAAAGAAAGATCTCTCTCTCTCTCGTTCTCTCTCTCTATCTCGACAGAGAAATCGTAGAAGAGTCTGGCAGGCTACACAGGAAGAATTAATGACAGCGTGGCTCCTGCTAAACGGCTTCCCAGCAAACTTCTCCGAACAAGGAAAGGAGCGAACCAATCAGCCGTCCGTTATTTCCTCCGGATCCGGCGAGCGAGGAACCTTCCAAAATCGCAGGCAAATCGCCGAACGGAGAAGAGAAAATGCGAGCGGTGTGTGGGTGGCGTTCCCGCCCCGGGGCGGACCCTCAAGGATTCTGATTCAATTTTTATCTCGAGGGAGCCGCCCGCGAGAGGGCGGAAGGCGATTCCGGTATAAATTGATTATCAGACTTACAACGGGCTTATTGGATAACTCCCCTCGCCTTAGCGCAGTTGCTGTAGAAGTGTTCCGGTGTTTCGCCCGCGCCGTGTGAGTGCAGCGTCTCTCGCCATGGAGGAAGTATCAGGCCGGAGCAACATGGAGGAAGGCGAGCGAGTGGATTGCAGGCGTGAGTCTGGAATTAATGTTTCAATCCGAACGGAGGATTCTACCCTCGAGTACACCTGCCCTCGGGGCAATGCGGCGGAATATGTTAAAACACGCTTTGACTTGACGAGGCTCCAGGGCTTTCTTCCGGAGACTGACTGTTCTTCTCTTGCCGCTTCGGCGTCTTCGATTCTGGGTCGCGGTAGTGAGCGCTGGGTTCAATTTCGGACGATGACAAGAGACGTAAATTGTATATAATACAACGCTAAAAGCGTCAGTTCAGAATTGTAGGTTTCCCGAAGCCAATCAGAAAAAAATAAATAAACAGCAATCTTTCAAAGCAAAAATTTTTCTCGATTAATATGTATAAAGAACAATCTCTAACGTAGAAATCTCGTATATTTAATTGCGGCGTAAGGGATCACGCTTAACAAATGCATCATTCTGGGTAAATGTTCGCTCATAAAGTGTGTAAATCTAACTATAAAGGATTGCTGTTTTGTAGTTTTTCTATATTGACTTTCAAAAAGCGTGGATCTCAATTGAAGAATGTAGCGCTTATTTGTTACCGCACCCTCTTAAGGGCATGGTCCCGAGTTTCTTCGCATTTAACGACAATTATTTTTTAAAACATAATTGGGAGCCGATATCGTAAAATCGCTTCGTAACTTTGTTATGACTGATTTAAACTGCATACTCTAATTTTGTCGAATCAGAAGACTGCAAAATAGTTACTAATTAGTTAATTAACGAAATTTCCTTTTAATTAATAAATTAGCTATACTCATCATACAGTTTGTCTCGAAAAATTACCCTGCATAGTAAAACCAATTTGCAACAAAGTTACGAGGCAATTTTAATACGATATCGACTCTCGTATGGATTTAAAAAAATAATTCTCTCGAAAGCCGAAAAACTCGGGCCCAAGTCCTTAAGACGCCAGCCTTCTGGCCGTGTGTTTGTGTGAGTGACGCAAGGCGATAAGGGCGATGTTGACCGGCTCATCTGGTGCGGTATCGCCTCTACCGCAAGACACTGAAACGGCGTGCTGTGGTATCGTAGATCACTCGCCTGACATTTTCAGTGGTGACCCATCGTTTTGTTGGTAGAAAGTTTTAAGCAGAGTCCATTGCTTGCTTCTAGAGTAGTTTGCACACGAATCCTGCGAGTAGTTTTCCAGTTATAACGTCATGAAAGGCTGTATTTAGCAATTTTGAGGAGCTTCGAAATAATTTTTCTAATCGACGTGATGCTTTGAAACAACCCTTCAGTCATCGTTTGAAGTTTAGTTTCTTTTCGTACATTGACACAATGGGCATAAGTGGAATAGTTTCGAAAAAAAAAAAAAACGTACCTACGAACATACTGCAACACATTTTATGCGCGTGATAGGCGAGGCCCTTAAGGGCGATAACGTAGCAGAAATTGACGATTTTATATTTGTAAGACATAGTTTTAGGTTTATAGACGATACTTGTGACTACATTTTCCGCTTGTGAACATTTTTAGTTCACCTAGTTTTCCCACAGCGACAAGTCAAAGTCAAAATTTGCAAGTTACGGGAGCATTCTAATAACAAAACCAACTGACTTATGCAAATGAAATAATCTATACAGAAAATATCCAGTATTGTTCATATGCTAAAATATTAAAAATCACACGATGCCATTATTTTGTATATTTAAAAATATTCTAAAAATAACGGTAATTTTCTTCATTTATGGCCATTTAAAAAATAATACAAAGGGACTTTGTTATGTGTCTTCAAATATTTTAGCATATGGCCCATACTGTCCAATTTCAGTGTAAAATACGTAATTCTAGTAAGTAATTAGTTTTTTGCTATTTGCATGTTCCCGTAACTTGCAAAATTTTACTTTGACATGCCGCATGTCGTGACGGTTGCAGCAAGAGACCGTTTTCTCCGTGGCTTCCCGCGAATTTCCGCGGATTGACCCGCGCGACGCGTCCACTCTTCGTGACGGTTGCAGCCAGAGTCCCCCTTAACTTTCTCCTTCGCACCTACGCGGCGAACTCTCCTAGGAACGTCCCCCCTTTGAACTTCAACCAATCGCGTCTCTCGTGGGTGACGACCACAACAAATCCGAATATTCCTCCGTATCAATTTACTGTATCTTTTCCAAATCAACACACATGTACCTTAAGGGCGCGGTCTACCGCAATTTTCATCAACATTAGTTTATTTTTTATTTGTACCAGACATTTTTTAAATTATTTTAGACACAAAATGTGACTAAATTTGGCTGTTATGAAATTTTTTTATCTGTCATAGTTTTCGCGTAATGGCTTGTTAGAGTCATATTTTGCATGTTTCCGTTTTAACGACCACACTAAAACCAACTGATATACCAAACTCAAAAAAATCACAGTGGATAAAGACATTACAGGCTACAATGACATACTCATAAAATTAAAGAAAAAAAATTATTTGTATTTAAAAAAAAAAATTGAATTTTTTAAATTATATTTTTGAGATTCAGAATTTTTTTAAAATATCAAATAATTTTTATTATTTATTTTTATGAGCATACCATTGTAGCCTGCAATGCATTTATCCACTGTGATTTTTTTTTGAGTTTGGTATATCGGTTGGTTTTAGTGTGGTCGTTAAAACGGAAACATGAAAAATATGACTTGAACAAGCCATTATGCGAAAACTATGACAGATAAAAAAATTTCATAAGAGCCAAATTTAGTCACATTTTGTATCTAAAATAAGAAAAAAAAATCTGGTTCGAATAAAAAAATAAAACAACTGGTGATGAAAATAGCGGTAGACCGCGCCCTTAACATATACATTTGAACTTATTTACAAAATGTTATCAATTTCTGATGAGATAGTTACAAAGTTAATATAAGCTGCACAGCAGGGATGTGGGCGTAGCTCCGACTCTCGGTGACCCAATTTTCAGCGTCTGATCTGTCTCTCTCTCTCTCTCGTCGGCTCAAGGCGGCCTGCTAGCTCTCACTTCCTGTTTTTTTTTTTTCAACTTTCTCTTCCCTGCTGTGTTAAGGGCCAATTTGTTGTGACATAATTCAACACTCCTCGGGTCATACTGCGCCTCTCGCCAATACGTAAAATTAAATTACGTATAAATGAATTTAAACAAAACAATAACAATTGAATCCCATAAAACCAACAATTATAATTACAATGTAATTTTAACCGACTATCAACGACAATCTTAACCTAAATTACGTTATTTACAATATACATTTTATTTATTCACTTTTAAGAGCTACATGCCTGTTACAATCCTTAAGCTTGATTCTTAACCACCACGTAGGGGATAGCGTGCGTACGTACGTAACAGAGTTGATCAACTTTTTCGTACGTACGCTAAGAGGTGGTTGTGAATGTAGCAAGTGTAAATGTAAGACTCAATTGAAATAATTTTCTTTGTGGATGTAAATTATTTAATTCGCTACGAAAAATTAAAAATAAGGCACAATCATCTGTTACCGAGATTTTGCTATGGCGTTAGCAGTTTCCGCGCATGTCTACATTAAATGTACTTGTGAACACAATCTCTAATTCTTAACGTACTTGCGTGTGTTCGTACGTACGTTAAGTATGGTTTGAATCCACCGTCACACTTGGCAACGCTGCGTCGCAAGTAGAGCCTGTGTGCGTGTGTTTCGTCAGACTGTAGATTAACTGAATCCTGACAATAAAATATCGTGTGATGATTTGGGGTAGTAATAGATAGAGACCTGAAAAATTCGCGTTTTCTTTTAGACGCAGCAAGCTAGAGCTCCAGCAACTATAGGTCTGTATCACGTTCGCAATTTGTCACTGACTTACTCGAAACTTCCTAGAAGTAGCTGAGCCAATAATAATATAACTGTAGTAGAATACGGGCCCATTTCACTGTGTCAGCGAGCAGCTAATAAACACCTGCTGTCTACACGATTTACAAATATTTTTGGAAGCTAGCATACAGGTCAGTCAACCCGCGAATTTTTCCTGTCTCTAGTAATAGAGTATTTAATTGTTGTTAGTCATTAGGAAGGACCAAAAAAATTCGCAGGTTCACCAACCTGTGGACTAGCCTTCAAAAATGTCGGTTTGCTGAAGTACACAGCAGCTTGTTTATTGGCTGTTCGCTGTGAGCCCCTCTGCATTGAGCTGCTTCTTTATTACTGCCTGGGTACTCAGTAGGATGTGTCAAATAATTCTAGGAAGAATTACTAGGTACGAGTAAATTTCGCGAATTCAATGACCCATTGTACTATGCTGTCTGTTAGTTCATTGTCTGCTGTTCCACTGAGTAGCAGCTAGTGGACAAATGGTCGGGGATTGAGTATGCATAGTACAATAGACTCTATCCTGCAGGTCATTGAATTCGCTAAATTCTCCAGTCCCTACGAATTACAAAAGTGACACGAACATTTTTAGTTGTTTGAAGTCTACCCTGTGTCCAAGAGAAATCGCAAATTTTTCAGATATTTAGTCATTAGGGATGCTATGAGTGTGTAAAAGCAGTAAAAAAATTAGATTAAATTTTAAGGAAGAAATATAATTTATAAATTTGTGTATAAAATACCTGAAGGCAAGAACGTGGAGATTATATCAAAACTTATAATCACTGCTGTTATAGAAAAATTACAACGGAAGAACCGGAGAGGTTACACGGGACCATAATTATATATGCCTTAGAGGCTTCGGTCTTGTTACAGTTTTCCTTTTTGAGTCTCCAATCCATTGCTGGGCTAAGGGCGAAACTGACTCGCACACTAATTACTTTAACGCCTTTATGTCTGTTTGCTCATTTGAAAACAAATTACGTGAAGCCTTATTACAGGCCGCAACAAAGACATTACATAAGAAGTAGACTGTTACACTGTAATTTTGTTACATAACTAAATTAAACGCTGACATATTGCAGGTGAAGATAGGGAATTGGGTACCTTAGCGGTGGTGGGGAACGATTTTTTCAACTAAAAACATTGTTATAGACATTGCGTGTTATGGAATGCAATATGGCGCCGTTCAATTTGGCCACACACATAAATGAACCGTCAGCATTACACCCTTTGATGTGCAATAATAATTTGAAAGGCGACTATATTGTTTGTGACCAAGCATTCATTCCATTCTCACTTCCTCTGTGACGTATAAAGTCACGAAACATGCTGATAAATATTTGTTAAAATTTTTATTACTGGGGAACGTTTAATGAAAACAGGGAAAGTATATTTTGTATTTTTTTTCTAATGACCTGGCTGGCTATGTTACCACGCGTTGTTCAATGCCAGGTAAAACGGGTTTATTAAAAATACGCTCCATGTGTCTAAACGGCGTTCATGACGTTTAAGAAACGTTACATGACCGACAGCCAAATTCCAGTTCTTAGTTCCTTAGTTATGGCAAAAATGGGAGTTTTCTGAGTTAGTTTCATTTGTTAAGTTTTCTGTACAGGGACTTAATAGCTGTCTTTAGGGCATGAACAATTCTTTAACATTAATTACCAGGTCATAAAATATGTAGGGTCATAGCTTAAAATCATGCTTAGGAGAGTCATCGGAGGAAGATCTATTGATAGTTCTGCACGTAGGGGCGATTAGTAAGTGGTAAGTGAGTGAAGAGTCAACCTTAATGGCAGCTGTTCTCAAATCCTGATCACACAAAATAGCAGCAGCAATGTATTAGCATTTATCATCGTCTCATCCCCCTTTCCTACATTCCGGGTAATGGTTGCTGACAAGCCAAAAGTCCAGGTTTCGATTCTTGGACAGGTCGAGAAGTTTATAATTGTAGAGCATTTACTGCCTTGCTTTGGACAATTTTGTGTGCTATTTGTTCGTCTCCTTCAGCATATTGTATTTAGTCCTACCTTGCATTCCACAGATACCTTACTTATTCTAACTACTACTGTTCTGACCTGCATATATTGGGTGCAGGTTAACATCCCGAGCAGTCCAAACATGATTCTACGTTTGCTTGACGTATCATATATAAAATAATACCTGGGACCCGATGCTTGAGTTGTTGCGAGATTATTTTCACATTCCGAATCTCACTACTGCGATTCCGAATGTCACAGTCCTGATTCCGTCATGAAAACTTTATACCCAAAGAATGCTATTCTTGAGTACTTAATTACGAAATGCGGAATGTGGTGGTAAAATTATTGAAAATTCCGAACTTCCTGTAGGGAACTAAGAGCAAGCGACTACAATAGAGACGAACAATAACTTTTTCCACACACAGAATGCACCCCACCGGAAATAAGTGACGAACGAAAGCCATTTTCCACACACACATTTGTGAGGTCTTACAGTTTGTTAGGTTAGAAGAGTAGAGTAGGTTATTTTTAAATCGTTGATAATTTAACATCGTAAGGATTTTCATATTTTTGACAATGGATTTCGTACCGAAGAAGATTACAACTGAGCACATCTTTTATTTAATCTGAAAAACTTCACAAATGCATATTTCGTTGTTGACTAGTAAAGTGAAATCTCAGATCTCACCATCTCACTAAGTTGACAGCCAGTGAAATTAATTCCGGACGGAATAATTTCATTTCGAAATTATTTCCATCCAAGAATCGCAAAGTAAAAACCATTGCGAAATTTCGAGCAATCTCGTAATATAATTACTTCACATAATTTCAAGAATTGACCCCCTGGACGTGGACTGTAAGAAAATATCTCTCCTTTCAGTATTGCCACACTGTGCACCTAAAATTTCGCCGTACAACATTTCGCTACAAACACTCTCGTCCCCAGTTTAGCTCAAGATTCGCGTTATGTGCTTAAGTTATTATGCAATTGTTTCTGAACATCCTGTTTATCATTGTACGTGTGTGTGTGTATGTGTGTATGCATGTGTGTTGCTGTGTGAATAAGGCGAACCAAATTTGTTAGACTTGAAACAATAAAATATTTACACACAGAAAATAAGGTTTTTGGTTGCCACAAAATGTTTTGTCAATATGTATTTCACCAGAATGTTTGTAGTCACCTCAAATCTTTATTGGATGCAGCAAAAACTATTTGTGGGCACCGCAAACATTTTTGTAAGGTTCATAATGACAAAATGTTTTGTAGTGAAAAATAAACTTTTTTCCAGTGCAAAATTTGCATTTATCCCAGCTAAACATGCCCGTTTTTGTCGCCGCGTTTCATGCATTGCTAAGCCAACAAAATTAGTTGGAAGAAATAGAATCTGAAATATGCCTTTTTGTTTCGACACATACAAACTTATGTGTGATTGATAGAACCAACAATTTTCTCTGTGTGCTACTGAAATTTTATGGAAGGAGTTTTATTGAACGCTTGATACATATATGTAATGTTAAAGGTGTTTGTCACTAAAATGTTTAATATTTTGTAGATTATTTGTGAGAGACAGATTTTTTATGGCGTCCTGCGTGAATTTTTTGCAAAGTGTCATGTTAGAAATCGCAATTTACATGCCTCTGGAATTTAAATGTAGGGTACATCAAATCAACTTATTACTGAAGTAAAATAATTCACTATGATAACACATTTCAAGTGTTACTTCAAGAAATGCTCATAATAGTGACATATTTTTGTATTTTTGTTTTAAATTGGTAAGTAATTTGTCAAATACGACAGTTATTTATACATAAATGTGGGAAAGTAGGCTGTGTTGCTCTTACTTCAGTTTGAATTATTTAATTTCAGTTAGAAAATTTATTTCTTCTGTACGTCCCCGTAACATGAAAATTTTGACATCTACATTCTGCTACATGAAATTTATTTGATTGTATTTTAATTCCAATAAAATAAATACTTGAAAAAGTAATGCCTTAAAACCAATGCTATCCTGTACAGATATAAAATAATGAAAACTGTAGTAACGAATATCATAAGACGAAAATTAATCTACAGGCGGTTTTCGATAGTGAGCACTTTTGAAGATGATGGTACGTAGAAGAATGTTTGAAAACACTTATTGATTGATCTGTAAGCTGTTAACTTTTGAGTAATTTACAAGCCATTGATGTTACTTGGTTGCTTTGTTTTTACAAAAATTTTCAGGATACTGTAAATTGCATGTAAGGAAAAAAACTAACAAGAGTTTCAAATGTGAGAAGAAATTCAAGTCTGACTACCGCACGTGCCCTAAATATATTTCTGAAGGTCACGCTAGTCTCACTGGCAACGCTTGTGACTTTGAGACTCTGTAAAAGAAGAGCATACAAAATTCATGGCTGACATTATTAAAATTTAAAGTCTCCTTTCTTGTGAAAAGATTATCTGAAAGGAAGATCATAAATAACTTAAAAAAAGTACAGACACAGAGAAGAGTTTATCAAGCTTGAGGGAACTATCAACGAAAGAGAGAATTATCAATTGACTTTATGTAAAACTTATGTTGATGCCGATCTATTGTTTTTCCTTTAAAAAAAAAAAAAACGTATTTCCTTTTCTGAGTAGCTGTATAAGTAACGCAGTATGTGCACTTTGTGTCACTGTTTGTATATCTGAGTGTAGTGTGTTTTCCCGCTTTCCGTAGTACGCCTTTGACTTTGTACTTCGTTGTATTGGATATCGTTGAAAGTGATTTTGGATGTCCGCTGGAAACGTTGTAAAATCGAGATCGGGATGGCTCCGAAACACACTCAGCTACTCGGTGGCATAATTCTTCGTAAGGGCGGTCAAGAGAGAAAAAAATAATAATTTAATATTTGTACGAAATAGTGTTAGTTTAATAGGCGTTGCTTTGGAGTACGTTTTGCTCTTACAAAATAAATTTAGCTCAGCCAGTTTTGCAATAATGGCATTCAAAAGTCGAAATCAGCACGATTTTAATTCATACACCCCTCGAAAACCAATTAACACAATGAAATAAAATAATTCGCAGTGATGAAATTACATAGCACGGGCTACGGCTTGGTGTATATAAATACCGATTCAAAATAAATTTTGTATTTCAAGAATATTTCTGAAATTTTGGAATTTTTTTGCTATATATTAGAATTGCGTGTGTGTCGCTCTCTCTCTCTCTCTCTCTCTATATATATATATATATATATATATATATAATATATACACATATATATATATATATATATATATATATATATATATATATATAATATACACATATATGTTGTATATATATTATATATACACATATATGTTGTATATATATATTATATAAATATACACACACAATGTTATATTGACTTTTGATATACTTAAAGCCCTAGCGCGTTATATGTACTTACACTGCGAATTATTTAGTTTCGTTACGTTGATTTGTTTTCCGGGGGTTGGAGGCGGATGTATGAAGTAAGAACATGCAAATTTTGAATTTGGAACGCCACTACGGGAAAACTGGCTGAGCTAATTTTTTTTTGTAATAGGAAAATGTACTTCTAAGTAAAGTCTACAAAACTATCACGGTTTAATACAAACATAAAATTACGATTTTTCCACTATCGAACACTCTTATAGCGGCTCC
This sequence comes from Medauroidea extradentata, assembly GCA_003012365.1. NCBI lineage: Eukaryota > Metazoa > Arthropoda > Insecta > Phasmatodea > Phasmatidae > Medauroidea > Medauroidea extradentata. The sequence goes on from PNEQ01005554.1 coordinate 81,193, forward strand.
CTATCAGCGCTTGAAATGCGCTGTAGCAAGTTGCGAGTATTCATTTTCGACGAAACTACTTAACGGACGTTAAAATGTTTTGTCTGCGAAGGAACACACACTTCGATGTATGAAGCTGTCAGTTTAAAAATTTGGTGCGCGTATTTTAAATATAATTTTCGGCCTTCCCAAGATGGCTAAAAACGGCATATTCAGACTGACACATCTTGGAATGTACCAACCTGATTTTAAAAAAACACAAATAGAAGCACCCGTTGCACTCAACATTATTTTTCTCACAATTAAAATTATACGTTCACCGCTTAAAAGGGCGTGGTACATAATTCAACGCTTAAAGCATCAATCTATAACTGTAGGTTTCTTGAAGCCGATTTGCGAAAATTAAACAATAGTAACTCTAGATAATAGTTTTAGCCAACGTTTTAAAGAAAATTGTATCCAGTGATACGAGCTTCTGAGGCACAATCTCTGGCGCCGGAACCTCGTGTATTTTACTGCGGCGGCGCAAGAGATCACGCGTAACATAAATATTTACTCATAAAAATGGCAAACACCATTATCTAGGATTGTCATTGAGTATTTTATCCATACTGGCTTCAAAGAAATCGTACAAATCAATTGATGTTTTCAGCGTTTATTTCTCTACCATGCACTTTTGGTCCCATAGAAATATGAATGCTAGAAAAATTCTGCACGCCAGCTGAGTGGCTTGCACGTAGAGGTCAAACTGTATTACATACTAGTGCCAGTGTCAACCTTGGTGCATTATCTATTTTGTGCTTCATACACACCGACACTATTTATATAGGGAGCCGCCTTAAAATAATTTAAAAAAGGAAATTGCGTGTGTAGTTATCTAAAGGTTCCCGATTAAGTAGATTCAACAATATTTGAATCACTTCGAAACTATGAATAATCACAGTTAAAGTGCTAATTTTTTCTACGTTTTACAGGTTTTCCACCAAACCTCATATTTCATACAGATTTGCTATCGACAAGGTGTAAAAGGTCAAAAACTGTACTGAATGAAATGTGTACGTGTTTTGCCTGTTGGTTATTACATTATCAATTAAGGATAAAATGTATGTTTATTTGTTCTTTTAAATATGACTATGACAGTACGTAACATCCAGCTTTAAACTCTCACATTTGAAGTGACCATATATCACCCTTATTGGTACGTACACATTCATTCAAAGTGCTACATAGGAGCAGCGGTGGCCGAATAGTGAGACCATACGCCTCTCACCAAGGCGACCCGGGTTCGATTCTCGGTGGGGTCGGGTCCCGGATTTTTGAATGTGGGAATCGTGCCGGACGATGCCGTTGGCCGGCGGGTTTTCTCGGGGATCTCCCGTTTTCCCCACCCCTTCATTCCGGCGCTGCTCCGTTCTCACCTCATGTCACCCTTCACCAGGGCTGAAGACCTCGATGTTAAGCGTTGATCGAAATCTCTCGCTCACTCACTCAAAGTGTTACAAATTCCCCTTCTTGTAATACAAGGAATGCCCTTACGACGTTTGTCAGTACTGTTTGTATGCGCATTGTTGCCTGTCTCATTAAATACGTCCTCCTGGTTGGTCCTCGAACTGCGTACAGCGTGTTTGAAGTTACTCTTTATTCCCAGAGACCAGTAAACTTGCATCCACAATTAATATCTACAAAAATATGAACACATATACTTCAGACTACATGTGAAAATAACTTTTGAGACACTGCACACATTAGTAGCATTATTTTTAGTAGTTGGTGGATGGTAGCAATTTTTTTACGTCCGAGGCACGGAAACGGGGATGCCTATAAGTCGAATGTAACACGTCCGTCAAACACCTCATCGCCTCTAGGCGCAGAGTACTGAACTAGCGTGAAGTGTTTACGTAGAAACCGTTTTTCAAGGGGACTACAAGAGATGACCGTATTATTTTATTTGTGGAAAGTATGAGGTAAAGTCCAATGTAGGTTTCTATGATTTAGTTTTCCAATTACGATTGATATATTTGCAGCTACAGCAACGTGAAAAAGTAATCTTTACCACTTCTGAGGAGCTTGAAAATAGTGTTTTTTAATTAGCGGACGGCATTTCTAAAAATATAGCAACACAGTTTAAAGTGTGACTTCTTTTCGTATACAAACGCACTGGAAACATTTTTAATAGTTATACATGATAGAATTCTACCCGTAACACGCTACAGCACGTCTCACAGCCAGGTACACTAACTCTTAAGGCAGCAAACTCGGCTAGATTCTGCAATTTCGGACGGTTGTTTCTTGAGATAGGCCTATATGTACCGGATTCGTTCGAAATCGAGGTCATCAACTACATTGGGCCTTGCTACAGTGACGAGTTATAAAACAACGATAGTCACCGCTCGAAGTACCACACAAAAAAAAAAGTCACGGCTTGTAACTACGCACGCATTTACTAGTTTTGGACGTAGAGGCGATATCAGAATACATGTGCCGGCCGGCGTTGCACGTAGCGTCTCGTTGATTTTTTTCTCACACACAAACACGCCCTTACCAAGGCGGCAACCTTAAGGACGTTGGACCCGTAAAAATCCTAAATTTTGTATTTGTGCCAAACGCGGTTCAACTTTTACGCATCAAATAACTAAATAAATAAAAATTAGGTCATATAGTATTAGCATAATCACCTATCAAAGTCACAAAACGGCAGTTGCGGATGTCACCAAAATTATAAAAAATAATTAACTTGCAGACACAAGAAAATTCGTATTGATACTTAATGACGTGAGCTACCTCAAGACACTTTCGTAAATACAAAGCGATACATTTTTGTATTTTTTAAATGAGTGCATTTTTGCATAAATTGACTTTTGGCTGCTACTGAAATGTTCAAAACTAAATTTTGTCAAACATGTCATAAAATGCATTGATACACTGACATTCAGTTACTGTAATTTTTGAATTCATTATTTAATTACTTTTTCTTATCTTGGCTTCACCGCAGTGGCAATTTCGTGATTTTTATGAGTGATTATGCTAATACTGTAGGTCCTAATTTGAGGGGGGGGGGGTAAATTACATGTTATCTGATGTGTAAAAGTTAAACAGTGTTTGGCACAAATGTAAAATTTTTAATTTTTACGGATGCAACGCCCTTAAGGGAGAAGCAGCGTTGCCATTTTGCATTCAGCTTTTGACAATTGTGTTGGCAGTAGTGTTTACAGCTGGGTCAACAGAAACATCAGTGTGTCACTCCTTTGCAGATGAGTTATGTATAAATACACAGTCTCTCAAATTTTCTAATACATCAAAGTAGTAGTGTAGTATATTTTATGACGTTATTTTATTGCATGCCGTAGATCTTTTTGGGTACATTTTTTTTTTAGAAATGTATTGGACAGGCCATGTTAACATTGGTTACATTATACAAGATGACATCCGCATTCTCCATCGCCACAACCACAAGATAAAAAAAATCACATAAAACTGGCCAAATATTTTACGGCTTTAAGTGCGTTTTTGGATATTTATTCCGTATATATTCTTCGAGTGAACAGAAGCCACGGGATATTAAGAACCCGTATATATAGATTTTAAATACATTCTTGTGTTTGAAAAACCCGTGTTCTGCAAGTGCTTTGGAAGTTTGTTGAATAGTTTGGCGGCATTTTATGTTGAACCTTTCTGTTGAGGGTCAAGTTAAAAACATTCCCTTCAGGTAACAAATTTGTTTTAATGACAGCATTTATAACGGTTTAAAAAAAAAAGCATTATTATTCGAGACTGACTCAAAGCATCACTGAAATGATACGAACTGTAATGCTGGAACCACACAAGCGCGACAGAAAAGAAACGACCATCGTGACATGGAAAAGAAAATATGTCCGCAAATCATCTGTGATGGTTCTATTACGTTAGCTCGTCATAAATTGCAGAGCAGGCGAATTCCGAATGAGAATTATATCGATTTTATTCGAATTGGAGTTTAATTTTGCGCCCAAATGTTGGTGAAACTTGTGTGTTGGTAGTAAATTGCGTTCACTTATCTTGAGATAGATTTTCGTTGCTTATAACACGCAAATCATAACAATTTTAAGGAAACGTGTAATTATGCCTTTATTTCTAAATTTCGGAATTCCAGTGGATATTTAAATATATCACAAGTAAACGTAAAAAAAACTTAATTACTGTAAACATACGTGGGCGTCGTACTAAATGTAAGTATGTAGAGGCAATGAGCTATTTATGTTATATATAGTATTTGTCCTGCGGCAGCTAAACTTGTGTTCGCAATAACCAGAATTTGTAGTGTCGCATCTCTCTGTCGCACCTATTGTGATTCCACCATTGTCGGTGTCGTTAAGGGGGGAGGAGGGGAGTTGTGTTAGACAATTTTATTGTGTTTTCTGTTTTTGAGCCATAACAGGTATTCAAATTGTATTATCAAAATTTTTTCTTACACAAAACATAGGACATATGCTTGGTAAATTGCTTGACATAAATAACAATGGAAATTTTAATTACGTTGTCACGCAGAATCATTGGAAGTGAATTATGGGTTAACTTTTCAAGAATTCTCTTGCAATGATTCTGCATGGCAAAATAATTAAATATTCTATTATTATTTATGCCAAGCAGTTTACCAGGAATATATCCTAAGATTTGTGGAAGATAAAATTTGGATAGTACAATTTGAATAAATGTTACTGCTCAGACCCTGAAAATACAGTAAAATTGTCTAACACCGCCCTATTAAGGGCGCTGGCTACCTCATAGACCTGGCGGAGAAAGAATAGGGTTTTGCATGTTAAATTATTTTCAATGGCACTCGGTCACCTTTTGTGATATTGCTTCCGGACAAAACCCGTTTTCTGCGTCGAGTAAAGGAGAATTTTGGTACGTAAATTAAATTGCAGAAAATAAATAATGAATAACCATTTTCACGTGTTTTTTTGTGTGTAAAAATGGTTTTTTGGTCACAATTTTCAGGATATTGAAAAAATCTGCCTACACGATCCATAGCAATGTACGCGGCACCGAGACGAACAAAAAAGTCAGTGGAAGGCATATGTGTAACTTAAACCGTTTCTGAGCCAGGTGGAAAATTATTTAACGTGTAAAACGCTATGCTTGCTCCCGCCACGGCTTCAAGGTAGGCAGCCGCCTTAATACCCAGCCAGTATTGTGAAGCAGCTTGTCGCACAGCCGGTGTGTCGGTACACGTGGACCTTGTTTACGAGCTTGTTTCTGCCCAGCCCCACCTGGTTGGTAATTAAACTGGCTGGCAGGTGACAACAATCCCCTTTCAACTGCGACCACATCTGGCTTTCTGACAGTTATTTGCACTCTAGCTGTCGAACACCAGCGCTGTTCCCGCCTGGAGATCATTCATTCGTCCCGCGTCGCTGAGAATTTATCCGCAACGCTGTAAAAAAAATTGTACACCATTAAAATAAAAGTGGGCTTTACGTCTCGTCGACAGCGAGGTCATTATTAGAGGCACGAGTATTTTGCCATAGCCATCTTTAGTAGAAGGCCGCGACCTTAGATCTGGCAACCCTGGCAGGAAGGATCATTTTAACACTTGTTTGAGTTCACCAAAGGCAACAACAGTACCTGATTCGTTATTCTGCTCTACATACCGGCGAATGAGGGGAAGACAAAGAAGTGTTAAAATGACCCTTCCTGCCAGGGTTGCCAGGTCTAAGACCGCGGCCATCAACTTAAGATGGCTATGATTTCGTGTATTGATTGTAGGTCAGGTTGAACGCCAATAACCTGTATATCACTGTGACTTCTGTGATTATACGACAGCTATATTGATACGCCTTTGGAGGTTGCAAGCCAGTAGTAAATAATAGGCCTACAATAATCCGTAGGGCTGCCCACTTGTACGGTTAGGAGCCAATGGATATTCGACTTTGGCCAGTGTGTATAGGACTGAGAAGTCCAGACTGTTGCCAGATTAAGGGGATTGGTCTCTGTCAGTTCGGTTTTACGGTTTTTCTTATAAATCAGGGAAAAAATACGTTTTTTTTACTTTTTTCACACTGACAAGGCATAGTTAATTGTTTCATTCACTTTTTGGAATCCACATGACATTGTTTCTGTTAATTTTGTGGCCTCTATAGTCGCTCCCATGAATAAAACAATTTTTTCCTTTTCAGCTGTTTCCCGTTGCAAAATAATGAATATATAATGGTTCCAGCAATTACAGAAAATCGAACAAGTTCGTATCTATGCTCTGTCATGAGAAAAATGTTGGTACATCGACTGGAACAGAAGTTATCGAGAAGAAACAGATAAATCCAAGGTGGTAGGGATCAATACAGCAATTCGCCAGCAAAAAAAATAATTTCCTTCATTTTTGCTTATTTTCACGACGAAAAACGTGGTACTTTGGGTAATGAAATCTAAAACACCGTTCAGTATAATTCTACAATAAAATTCAGCTACAAATTATAACATATAAGTGTCAAAACTGTGCAGAGAAATTTTGATATGAGTATTAGGTAGCAACAAAAAAAAATATTTTCGAAATCACTGCAAAACTCCGTAACAAGGCCTTAATACGCGAAATACTCGTGCCTTTAGTCATTACAAACGGTGACATGCAACTTGCTACAGTGATAAGAGCTGGAAGCTTGCTTAAATTAAGAAACCATCCCAGTATTCACCTGGAGCGATTTCGGAAACCTTGGAAAACTGAGATCAGGATGTCCGTAGCCGGGGATCGAACCCGGGTCCTCCAGAATGCGAGTCCTCGGCGTGGGGAAAAAAATTCCGTAGATAATTTGTATACGCAGTTCACAATAATATTATAACTTAAGGGCACCTACAACGCGGTTTAAACGCGTCACAGCCGGTCTCCGTAGTGTGGCGTACGGTGATTATACTCTATCCACTCTAAGGTTGCAGCAGAAATAAAAGTTTCTAATGAAATAAATGAAAGCAATTAAATTATATCTTGATTCCTCACATTGTGCTTGTGCTGCAACACAGTTACCTTGTATTATTCAATATTTCAAATTTAAGTTATGGGCGCAAATATTTTATTGTCATTCACTTAAATAATTCGCTGTAACCTTAGAATGGATAGACTATAGAGCATGGATTTTTGTATTTTTACTTTGGTTTAGTTTGTGTGTAAGCTGTTTGCAACCCTATTCATAAAAAAAAAACGTTGCAGCGTGTTTATAAATACTTTTTTTACGAAACTATTCTACGTGCACTAATCATGCTAATTTACAAAAAAAATACACTTTGTACAAGGACGAGTTGTTATTGTTTAGCTAACCTTTGACTCGCTGTTGGGTGGCGCCCTTAAGTCGGCCGCCTACCCCACGCTTCAAATGCGCCGCAGTGTGTTCGTAAACAGGGGTTTTCTACCAAAATATTCCACGGTTACCCATTGTGCCAACGTACGTAAAGAAAACAAACTTCAGACAAGGTCGGAACCTCATTGTTAAGACACCAAGCTCATTAAAAACACTTTTTCTAAGTCCTCCAACATGGCTAAAAACGGCGTTTTCAGACTTGCGTACTTCAAACTGTACTAACCGGGTGTATGTGAAACTCAGATTGCGACCTGCACTGAACTTAGTTGCAGACTTTCCACCAATAAAATTATATGGTCACCGCTTAATGTCCCATAGTAAAAACCGTTCGGCGGGAAGCTTGCACGCTGGTTCAGCGCTTGGCTCGTTGAGGCGACGCGACATTTGATGCGCGCTTCAAGGTCGACCTTACTGCTCCGTCGCTTTTGAACGTCTCACGCGTGGGTAGGCGGGTAAGAATCTTAAGTTTATATTTGTATGAAATAGTGTTAGTTTCGTAGACATATACTGGGAGGTAATTTGCTACTTACAAAAAAAATTAGCTCTGTCAGGCTTCCAGTAAAGGTACTTTAAAGTAAAAAATTTGAACGTTTTTCGCTCTTAGAAGCTGTGCAAATCAATGGATTGAAACAAAAAAAACAAAAAAAAAAAAAAAAACATTGAAATTGCATGTCATGGGCAACTGCTCGACATGTGTTAAAATCAGTTACAAATTATTTTTGTATTTCAAAGAAAATTCATAAATATTCGAATTTTGTGCCTCTTTTTTTTTTTTTTTTTCTATTTCTAGTATGCACTCTGTCAGACAAATTATGTGATTGTGGTCTAAATATATGTTGAAAGTGTTAAACTGTACTGCAGCGGAAGGTAAAAAAAATTTGCTCTGTAATCGAAATGTTTATTCTCAGAAAATCTTAAATGCGTAAAAATTAGTAAATCGAATACATCGTCTTAAACCGAACATTAAGGACTCCAAGTGGGAAAAACCATAATTTCATAATTGTATAAAGTAGTGTTAGTTTTGTGGTCGTTACTAGATAGTACGTTTTCCTTTTACAAAAAAAAATAGCTGAACCAGTTTTCCCATAATACACTTCACAGTCAAAATTTACACGTTTTTAGTTCTTATAAGCCACAAAAACCAATGAACATAAATAAATTTAAAATTCACACTGAAACTGCTTGTCACAGGCTACTGCTCGACATGTTTGAAAATCCATAGCGAAACGTTTTTGTATTAAAAAATCGATAAGAGACAAAAAAAAAAAAAACACATTTCAGAAGTGGTTTTAAAATACAAAATATTTTTGTAATGTATTTTAAATTTGTAACCTGTGACGTGTAGTTCCAGTGTGATTTTTTTATTTATTTATTGGTTTTGCGGCTTATGAGAACTTGAAACGTGCAAATTTTGACTTTGAAGTATCATTACAGGAAAAGCACATGAGTAGAGGTACGTAAATTTCACAGTTACATTCTAGGTCAGGTTGAACGCCAATTATTTATACTTCATTGTTATGTCTGTGACTTGCTGGCGGCAATTACGAAACGCGTTTGACTACTGTAAGCCAGTAGTAAATAAGGTAATAATGCTAAGTGTAATCGCTTGCTACCTGCTTGTACGATTATAAGCCAATAGATAATCGATTGTAGCCAGTGGGTGTATAGGACTGACAAATCTAGGCTGCTGCCAGATGAATTCGCGAAATTGACGTACCTCTACACATGAGCTATATTTTTTGGAAGAGGAAAATATACTCTCATGTAACGTCTATAAAACCAACACTATTTCATACAAATATAAAATTACGATTTTTCCTTTCCTGGTCACCCTTAGGTTGTAGTGAAGAAAAATCTCAGCATTCGCGCGGAGTGGTTTCTGAAGATCACGAGAAACCTACGAGAGTCTACGAAGCGTTAGTGCATACGGGTGGCATACGGGTGATGTATGTGGAGCCAGCGGGTTGCGTCACAGCTCGAGACATGAAAAATTCGCGTGTTCACTGACATGTTGGCTAGCCTCCAAAATATATATGTGTATCCAAGCAGACAACAGCTTCTATTGGCTGCTCGCTGACACAGTGAAATGGGCCCGCATTTATTTACATTGTTATTATTGACTCATCGATAGAGACATGCAAAATTCGCTTTATCATTTGGAAGCAGACTAAATTTCACTTTCCTATATACAACAGAGCATAATCTGCGATTCAATTGGCCACAAACTTTTATGTGTGTTGTCATTTACGTGTGTTTCGTCTTTCCAGAGATTGGCCTCTCTACCGTGTAAGCATTCTCCGCAGCAAGTCACGACAATATCGGCCAGCGGGAGACGTCGAATGATCATACAGTCACTTGGAGTCTGGTCAGCTGTCAGAAAATAACGCGAAGTCTGCATGTCTCTACTCATCGACTTCAAGGTGGCGTCGAATATGTCAACGGCCAATTGTGAAAGTAAACACGAACTCTCATTTCATAGACGTTTAGCTTGTGCCTGAACGAAAACGCGAATTTTTCAGGTCTCTATAGTCTTTTGTCACGAGGCACTTAACCGGTGGGAATTCATTCCATTATAGTCTCATCTCTGTTAGACTTTCAGATGCAGCTTATCATTTTGTGACTTAAAAATTACGTGTGAACACTTGCTGTCCTTCCTTCTCGCATTGTGATTTGCCCTATGAATTCGGTTGACGTGGTAGGTCCGGATTTGTTTCTTCATGTTGGAAACGTGCCGGACGTTGCCGGTAGTTTTTCTCGGGATATTCCCGTTCCTCCCATCCAGCATCCCGTCGCGTCTTCATCTGTAGGTTTCTAATTTAATGTCATCCCTCACCCATATCTGGTCCTTCAGGTTTGGGGTTGGCGGTGGATTGTCACTTCATCACATATCAGAATCACAGACTAAATAGTAATACAGACGTGAAATGGCGTGGCGGCTTGTTTGATACGGGCGAACTTGGCCGCTTATTGGCTGCCCGAGGTTGCTGATATCAGCCCCGTGTATGTTTGGCTCCTGCATGTTACGGCAGGTTTCCTATTGGCCTGGCTGCCGGCTAGCAGGGTAACCGCCTTACGCTGATTGGCGGTAGGTGTCTCCGCCATCTTCCTGGCCAGGGAAGCCATTTTGCTGGTGTGTGTGGCTGAGTTCGCTGTCCTACCTGCTGTTTCACTTCTGTATGCCTAAATATTCTGTGTCAGAATCATGGGTGAACTGAGAGAAAACTATTTTTTTTCAAGGCCATGCTCCCGTGTTTTAACTTTTTTGCTATAATTATTTGTAAGCTACAACCATTTACAGATTATTTTATTGTCTTAAAAAAAAAAAAAAAACTTGTGAGATTACCTATTGTTCAGCATTTAATCTCTCTGAGGACAGTTAAGAGCGCGTGGTAGGTAAATTATTGTTGAAAATATCAATTTATTTCTACGCTTTTTTCGAACCGATATGGATAAAATACTCAATGACAATCCTAGCTGATGGTATTTGCCAACTTTATTAGTAAATATTGATCCAAAATTACTAATTCGTTACGCGTGATCTCTTGCGCCGCAGTTAAATGCACGATGTTCCGGTGTCAGAGATTGTGCCTCAGAAGTTCGTAACACTGGAAACAATTTTGTTTAAAACGTTGGCCAAAATTTCTAGGATTGCTATTGTTTAACTTTCACGAATTGGCTTCAAGAAAAGATTGTAGAATAATGCTTTTAGCGTTGAATTATGTACCACGCCCTCTTAAGAAGAAATATTTTTTTATTTCCGTTGAATTCAGTAGGCCCTAAGTTAAATTGTTTCAGGATTTTTTTTTAATATCGCGTCTCTTGTGAAAATACATTCGTATGACCAGCGTCTGTTAGGCAGGCTGGCAACGAAATAAATATTTAAAGTTTTGGTTGCATATCATTAGTAAATCAGTGTGTTATAGATTGTGAATATTGCCGCTTGTATAAAATTAAACTACAACTGATGTAACTGTACTTTAAACACGTAATAACTTGATAAAATAACACGGGAAAATACATTCGCGTATATGTTTACATCAAAACACTGTTGCAACGTGGCGGACAACACTAGCCATCTGCGCCTGAATTTGCTAACATCAAAGGAGTCGACTCGTTAGTTCGCTTCTATTGTATTAATTTATTCTGTGCTTTGGGATGGATTCCCCTTAAGGGCCTCGCCTACCACGTGCTCAAAATGCGTTGCATTGTTTTTATAATCGTAAACACGATATTTTACGGAACTATTCCACATGTGCATATTGTGGCAATGTACGGAACGAAAATACACTTCAAACGGTAACGGACAGGTAGTCCAATACATAATGTTAATTGGAAAAATAATTTCGGAGCCTATCACATTGACTAAAAACTGATTTTTCGACATGTTATATCATAAAAAATACTTACTGGATTCTACTCTAGAACATACAATGAACTTCGCTTAAATCTTTCCACTGAAAGTGTCAGTCAGGCGAGTGATCTACGATACCACTGCACGTTGTTTCAGTGTCTTGTGGTAGAGGCGATACCGCACCAGATGAGCCGGTCAACATCGCCCTTGGCGCCGTGTCTCACTCACACAAACACACGGCCAGTAGACGTTTCGGAAACATTTGCTCATTTATCTTTTGGAGTAGCGTAAAACATCAAAACCAGCTCATGCCAATATGGCGCCCGAAGTTAGTATGCCGAAACACCCAAGAAATGAGTAACTTCGTGTGCTTGTCAAGGGTAGAGCATCTATGTTCTATATTGATAATTTGAAGAATGCTAGTATATACCCATTTATTAATTAATTTATTTGTTTACCCACGTAAAAGTTCAGCCATATGCCGGTTTACAACATTTACGTGACATATATGCATGCAGCAAATAAGTCTAACTAATTCTAGGATATGATAATTTGACGATATATAATGATATTACACAGGTACAACTTTTTGCTTTTTATGCAACTTATTTTACAATCTATCTGTGTTACTATGTTGCAAAAATGAATTAGGACATTTGTATTTATTTTGCTAGCTATGGAGTGCACTAGATTTTGGAGTCGGGTCGAGTTAATTCCGATTGTGTTTTTAACTCACCTTCCTCTCAGCTTCCTCAGGCAATCTCTTTAATTTTATTTGATACGCTATTCCACAGTTTGGAGGCTAAGGGCCGTATCAATAAACGGCTTTCGAATGACAACCAACTGCTGTCCCATAGAGAAAGCATTGGTGAGCAGTTGGTTGTCATTCGAAAGCCGTTTATAGATACGGCCCTAAGTGTAGTCGAGTACAGATACGTATATAATAATAAGAGATCATTTATCGCGGGAAAACTTGACTGTTTGTTGGGTTTCAGCGTACGTTAAGGGCGCGGCCTACCGCAATTTTCATCATCATTATTTTATTTTGTATTTGTACCAGATATTTTTTTTCTTGTTTTAGACACGAAATGTGACTAAATTCGGCTCTAATGCAATTTTTTTATCTCTCATAGTTTTTGCGTAATTGCTTGTTAAAGTCATATTTTGCATGTTTCCGTTTTAACGACTACACTAAAGCCAACTGATATACCAAACTAAAAAAAAAATCACAGTGGATAAACACATTGCAGGCTACAATGACATACTCATGAAATTAAAGAATAAACATTATTTGTATTTTAAAAAAAAACATTGAACTTTTTAAATTTTTATTTTCAATTTCAGCAATTTTTTAAAATTCAAATAATTTTTATTCTTTAATTTCATGAGCATGTCATCGTAGCCTGCAATGTGTTTATCCACTGTGATTTTTTTGAGTTTGGTATATCAGTTGGTTTTAGTGTAGTCGTTAAAACGGAAACATGCAAAAATATGACTTTAACAAGCAATTCGCGAAAACTATCAGAGGTAAAAAAATTTCACAAGAGCCAAATTTAGTCACATTTTGTGTCTAAAGTAAGAAAAAAAAATATCTGGTACAAAAAAAAAATAAAAGATTGGTGATGAAAATTGCGGTACCCCACGCCCTTAAGCTTACTATAAGATCACTGGCTTTTTCATGTACGTGGAGCTTTTACCCTATTCGACTGAGCCAACGAGATTCCCGGTATTGTGATATTTGTGAAATGTTATTGGTCTGAAGACAACTACGTTATGTCAGACGTATACAACCTAATCATACGTGATGCAAGAAACTATAGCATTTTCAAGGATACGTTGGCACAAAAAATTCTATATACCATCAGCTCTAATAATTAGAGGCACGAGTATTTCGCGTATTGATTCTAGGTCATGTTGAATGTCAATGATGTATACTTCACTGTAATCACTGTGATCGGACAACAATTGTTCTGATACACATTTGACGACTACAAACCAGTAATAAATACGTAAATAACACACGTGATACCTGCGTGTTCGGTTAGAAGCCAATGCATATTCGACTGTAGCCAGTATGTGCATAGGACTGAGAAGTCGAAGCTGCTACCAGATGAATACGCGAAATAATCGTGCCTGTACTAATAATAATATAGGGACAGGGAAATTTCGCGAATTCAATGACTTGTATTTTAGACTCCGCTATCGTATGCATACTCAAGCCCCGACCATTTGTCAACTAGCTACTACTCAGTAGAACAGCGGACAATGAACGAGTAGACGGGGCTTGAGTATGCATATGACAATGGATTCTAGCCTGCAGGTCATTGACTTCGCGAAATTTTTCTGTCCCTAGAAGATAATTCGAATTCTGCCTTAAATAACGGTTTATAATAGTAAGTGGGGCGAGGTGAGACGAGACGAAATGGGGCTACAGAATGGATGGCACGAGCCAGAGGGCGCAGTGTCGGTTGTTGATCCTGCGGTTGCCATGGCGACGAGCGCTGCGAAGGCCGGATGTAGCGCCGCCACAGCGTCGATACGCGGGCGCCGGAAGCCTGGGAGGGGAGGGGAGGGACGGTGGAGCGTCGCCATGGCAACGGCGCGGCGCGGGCTGCGACGCCAGGGAGAGGGAACGAACAGGTGGGCAGGCTGGACCTTCAAGCATCACAGTTACCTGTCCCCGCTCCGGGAACTCCGCAGGGACAGCTCTAGGTCACAGCTGCAGCTCGATTGACATTCTCTGTACATTAAAGTGCTCTTAAGGCCATGATCTTTCATTTATTTCAAACGCTTGCAAATAACTCGAATGCTTTTTTAACCAAATTCTTTGAAAAAATTTGAGACTGTGTTCAGTCATACGATACACAATTTTGCCAGAGCATTTTTTTTAAGGGGTATGGAAAGGTAGATGTCGAGCGGGTGACTGGAACACTCAATCGTTAATAAAATCTGAACTACTCATCAAATTTCGATGAGATTTTTTGTCGAGTAGATATTTTATCAGCTGACGTTTATATATATAACATTATGAGGTAGTATGCTTTACTG
>PNEQ01005554.1:95995-119354 GCA_003012365.1 Medauroidea extradentata
GGGCTTGAAACCACAAAATCTACAAAAATGGGAAACTGTAATTTTTATAATTTTTAATACGATAATGTCTGGACCTCTATAATAACAGAATTTCAAAAATATTCGCGTTTTCATATGAAAATAATTTTAACATCCGTAAACCTATCGCGCAGAGATTTTCGGATAGTAAAATTATTTTCAAATTAAAACGCGAGTATATATGAAATTCTGTTATTATAGAGGTCCAGACATTATCGTATTAAAAATTATAAAAATTACAGTTTCCCATTTTTGTAGATTTTGTGGTTTCAAGCCATTATTTTTCTAAAAACCGTTTTTAATTTTTTACTCGACAGTAAAGCATACTACCTCATAATGTTATATATATATATATATATATATATATATATATATATATATATATATATACATATATATATATATAAACGTCAGCTGATAAAATATCTACTCGGCAAAAAATCTCATCGAAATTTGATGAGTAGTTCAGATATTATTGACTATTGAGTGTTCCAGTCACCCGCTCGACATCGTACCTTTCCATACCCCTTTAAAAAAGCACCGTTTGCTACCAAAAAAATTATTTTGCTTAATTTTGACTTGTTTTGACAACAAAATATGTGATATTTCAGGGGAAAAATTCTTAAAGTCCGTTTATTTCATTGCAACAGAATAATTCAGGTACGATCTATGATATATAAGTGTTAAAACTGTAGAAATGAATTTTTGATACATCGACACTGAAAGTGCAAAAGGTCGTATGTCAAAAAAGCCCATTTGTCAGGAGAGCAAAAAAAACCTTTTTATTTAATTAAGAATTGATTATATCAATATAATATGGATGTTTTGATCATTTGTAAGCATTTATTAATGACCGACTTACCAACATATGTTAAACATGTGCTATTAAGAGACTTATCGTGACATACGTCTTTTTGCAAACAAAATTACTGTAAATTGGAAACATAAGACATTTTGCATACAGACATACAACCCTTTGAGTGTATTCTTTTTTAACATAAGTCGTTTTGCATACAGAAACACAACCTTTTGAACTTAAACATTTGAAAGTACGGCAGTGTTTAATCTCATCAGATGTCAATGTAACCTCTAGTTCTTCAAATTTTTGTTTACTGACTCTTAAGAAACTAAATAGCAGTCCACTTTAAACTATGTGCAAATTAAAAATTAGTTTAACTCAAAAGTTATGTTGTGTTCATGGGTAATTAGTAATTACAATTCCAAATATAGTTTGTTTTAATCCTTGATGTGATCACACTGTCCTTCACAATTACCATGACGAATACCATTGTAAACTGGATGATAATCTACTTCCAAGCATGCTTTCAGCTCCTGAAGATCCACAAACTTTCTCTCCTGGATTGCCAGAGGTCTGCTGTAAAGTGGTTTCTGTTGTGCATAAACATCTTTAATGAGTTTTGGCCTTCTAGGCAGTTCTTTCCAGTCGTCACTGTAGTTCAACTTTTAGCTAATGTGACCATCTATGAAACTTGAGACATCTCAGGTCGGTGACACATGGATCTCCTTTACGTGATCCAGATCGGATACTCTTGTAGTATCCACCAGAATAACACAAAAAGTCATTATATGTCAGACTTTCTACAGTATAAGGTCTAGGGTATTTCTTAACTTCCCTGACGGTCCTTACATAGTCTGCTGGAACATAGTGTTCGTGCTTCCTAATCTTTTTCTCAATGATGCTGTGCATGCTGTCAACCTCCATTTGTGTGTGTCCAACTTCCAGATATTTCTGGTACACTGTAATACCCTTACTTACAGCAAAATGAAGGAGAGCAATTGATACATTTTCGTATCTATTTTGGTAGGTACAACCATTGCTCCAAATAATGATTTCTGTGACATCTGGTTTCTTTTCAACTTCTTTGCTGAGAAATCTCACTAGCAATGAGGCAAAAACGTTACTGTCTACATCTCCATTGCCTTCGTGCCAGATATAACATGTCCCATCTGATGTACCTAGATTGTAAACAGACCAGTTATGGACCTTAAGTTTGGTTTTGTAATAAGCCGTGGATGCTTTAATGTCAGGACACGTGAGTACTTTTTGGACATCAACTGCATACACCAACACTTTAGCAGTTGCTTGTGATGTCTTCTTATCCCTTTCTTTCTCTTGATTCATTTTTCCTTTTTGGTGGTTCTGGTAATATTCAGCTGAGACAGTACCAAGCTTATATTTTATACATGTCTCACACTGATCTTTCTTGGGAATAAAGAATCCAATGTTCATGGCTTTGAATTTGAATACTGAATGAAACAGTGTCGTTTAGGCAGGTGGAATATTTTTCTCTTGGCAGTTACGTTCATATTCAGTAAATAGCTGTGATTTGCTTGCCCACATTGGTTCTAAGTACTCCTTGGGAGTGTTGGCACGGCAATAATGTGATTCAATTTTCGGAAGGGACTTCAAAAACAGTCGGATTTCGTTCCTTTTATCCTTATTTTGTTTTGGCAGTAATGGACAATTTGTAGCATTTTCATTCATAGCCTGTGGATCATCGATGTCATTTTCATTGATTTCTTCAACCACATGTCTACTTACAGGTGAGTTGATGACCCAAGATCGAACTGATTTTTTCACCTAGACAGAATGTGTTCAGGAACATATTTTTACACACCCTCTGTCTCTCATTGCCAGCATTCAGATAATATTTGAAGGGAATATTCTTCAGGGAATTCTCATCACTAGTTCCACGCCGAAAACTAGGTACTGATTTATCCACTAATGATACAACTGTAGCCTTTTTTGCTTCCCAGCTTTCTATGCCTTACTAGAAGTTATTAAAAATATTTTGCCTTTCAATTTCAGTAACTTTCTCACAAGTAACGGATCTTACACCCTTGCAGTTACATCTAGCTTTTAATGTCCTTCCCTGCCTTTTATTTACAAGTTTATATTTACCATCATCTTGTTTCTGCAACCCTAAACACTTTTCCCCCCTTTCTCCTTTTAGCTGAATTGACATTTTTTGCCCAATGACATGGATGTACCTCTTCTCCTTTCCTTCGTTTCTTGCAATTTCTAGCTTCCAGGTTTTCCTTTATAGAGGGTTCTTCATAAACACCTTGATCATCCACCATATCGCCTAGGCCGTCCACTTCTGTTGTATTTTCCCAAACACCTGCTTTAACTTCCTCAACACCAACTGAACTATTGACCTGACTCATCCCTATTACAGCAGCAGGATTATTCACTTCCTGCGCAACATTAGGCGGAGTCATGTCATCTACAACGGTAGCAGCAGTAGAAGGTGACTGCGCTTCTTCCACTACAGCAGACGGTAGATTCATTTCTTCTACAACAGTAGCAGAAGAAAATGTCTCTTCAAAAACAGCACCAGAATAAGTCACTTCCTGCACAACAGGAGGTGGAGTCATGTCATCTACAACAAAAGCAGCAGGAGGATACAGTTCCTCCAAAACAGTCACTGGTGAATTCACTTCCTCCACTATATCATACCGTACATTTGGTACTTCTATAACAGCAGCAGGAGAATAAATTTCCTCGAAAATAGCACAAGGATAAGTCACTTCCTGCACTACTTGTTGTGGATTAATATATTTTGCAACTACAGCAGCATCAGGATACACTTCCTCCAAAACAGCACCAGGTGAACTTGTTGACGAAAGGTGTGTAGAAGAATTTTGTTTGCTGTATGTGTCATTGCTGTTTAATTGTTCATTACTTGTGGATACGGCCTGTAGTTGGGCAGGTTGGACTAGCAGTCTACCTCGTGACAACATTTTACTAGTCTGAAAAAGGGAAATGGAAATGTTCTATACTAATCATAGTGTATGGGCAAACATTGTAAACATTTATTTTAATGTGAGACAAGCTTTGGAAATCAGCTACCATTTCAGGCAAACTACGTGTCTCAGATATGTCCGATGGTGACCGGAAAGTAGAGAACAGGCAACCACCATTCCTTTCGGTAAAGCGAAACTTAATTTGTTTGTTTTACCATTACTAATAACTATTATTTGAATTATAAATCTTTACGCAAACTGTAGCATACATATCATAATGTATTATGTTTTAAAAACCTTATATACAACATTTTGCACTATACCAAAATGTTATAATTAAAAGAAAACAATTTAACTTAGAATGTAAAATGAAAATTAATCCATCCAATATGTTTATTTAATAGATGTGGCTATCTGAAATCTTTTCACAAAATGAATTCTCATGCAGTCACTTATAACTATCAACATAACCTAATAGTATTACCTGTTTGTGGCTTTTTTGTCACATTTAGGTTACATTAATATTACAAAATGCAATAAAATGTCTGCAAACGTTTACAGGACCACTTGTAAAAAAAAGGCCAATTCTAGAAAGCAGTAACTCACAAATAAGTAAGAGCTGCACACGAACACACAATGACTACAAACTCACAAAACATACAATTTTTTGCTGTTATGATAAACAGCCACAATAACATACGACATATTGACATTTGAACATACGACTTTTGCGTTATGAAAATCGGCCACAATAACATACAACATATCGATATTTCATTTTATTTCTTATTAGAGTATATAGTGTTACGGTGGTAACTAGGGGCGTGCGTAGCTTCCAGATGTAGAGAACTCACGAGAGGTACTCAACCTTAAAATAGGTTCGTTATCAACAATAACAATTAAAGTTAAATAATTAGTTTTAAGAATTTAATACAAAAACAAAAATCAAAGAAACGTTTACAAAATTTTGACTCGAATTGACAAGTAAGAAAACAAACAAAACTACGTACGACTTATCATCAATACTACATTTCCATTTCTGCGACACAAATGCAGTTACTGTTATTAAACTTAATCACCTAACGAAGTTTAAAATCTACTAAATCTCTAGATTTGTTTTCCAGACGTCTGGACGGTTCACAACTACAGTGCAATAATTCGATCGTTTACGTCTCTTATCGTCACTCCTAACGGCCTCAAGGTAGGGGGTAATCCCAAATCAAAAATAAATAAATAAAGTTAACTTACATGTTCCGATAGCCTGTCTTCATGCTCTGTTCCAACGGGCACCTTCCCACTGCCTCTGACCGATGACAACGACCCTAGGGGGAGGGCAGACCCCCCCCCCTGCTTAGCCCGCATTTCGCGCGAGGCGATGACCCCAGTGCAGTGCCCCCGACATGTGGAAACATAACCACCCGGGTTTTCGGTTAAATCTCCACGACCAGTAGCAATCCACAAGGACCATGCCAAAACACGAAATATAGGTAAATCCAATACAATTATGAAATTTCGAATTGTCCGGAAATTTGCACAAAAAATTAAGGCCTCATAAAAATCAAACGTAACAATAGATACATACGACATTTTGACAACAGGTAGATAACACAATAATAAACGTTTAGCAACAATAAAACAATTTGTAAAATTTTGAGATACGACCATTTGCACTTTCAGTGTCGACATGTATTAATTTGCGTTAAAAAATGTATTTATATATATTCGAAACCACTGAAAAACTAAAGAGCGAGACCATTAGGAGGAGTGTTAGATAATTACTTGCATTATTCAGTTTTCGAGTTGTAACACTTATTCAAGTTTTACTATCAAACATTTCTCTTCGACAAAGCATAGGTAGAGGTGATGGTTTATCGCGGGAAAACTTGACTGTTTGCTGGGTTTCAGTGTACGTTCAGGTCATGAAAATATGACTAGCTTTCGCTTGTGCGTAGAGCTGTCACCCTATTTGACTAAGTTAATAAGAATCTCTCTGTTGTAATATTCGTTGCCTATTATTGGTATGCAGACAGCTACGTTGTGTCAGAAGTATAATATTCAATCATACATGTTGAAAGAAACCACGGTGTATTCAAGGGTATGTTGGCACAAAATTTTTCGCGATATGCCATCATCTCTAGACATAGGATATATTCTTGATAAACTGCTTGACATGAACAATAATGGAATATTTCATTAATTTGTCAAGGGGAATCATTGCAAGGGAGATTTAGGTTAACTTTCAAGAACGATTACATGTCCATAAGACGAACATTAACACTATTATGATCTCCGAAACTCTGCACAAATGTCATCTATGCCGAAACATTGCCATATTAAAAAAAAAAAATTGAAAACAGAGGTTATTGCAAAAAATTTGATAAATATAATTTAGCATTTAACAATGTCCCTTAAGGGAGAATCTTCCTAAAAATATTGTTTTTAATTATATTTCTCCATTATTATCTTCTATGCTAATTACTTAAAAAGAAATCTAGGCATGATGCAGAGAATGTGTTAGCAGTTATTTTAAGATCATATTATTGTTTTTATATCTTTACTGTTTTGATATGTGTAATCGTAACTAGAGATAAATTGACTACTTACTGATTTTACTCTCCCATCAGTAAATGTGGACAACAGTTAGCTCACTTACGTTTAAGAAATTCTGTTAAATAATGCTTTATGTCACGGATTGATCTAAATTTTGAAATTAACTCATATAGTAGGGGCACGATTAGTTCGCGTATTGATTCTAGGTCGGGTTGAAAGTCAATAACGTATGCTTCACTCCTCCTCCTGTGATTAGACGAGAGCGGTTATAATACACATTTGACGACTGCAAGCCAGTTATAAATAAGGAAACAAGTCGTGGGGATATCACGTGCTATACGTTTGTACGGTTAGAAGCCAATGGATATTCGGCGTCAGCCGGTACACGTATAGAACTGAGAAGTCTAGGCTGTTGCCAGACGAATACGCGAAATACTAGTTACTCTACACATAACTTAGTTATAAAATAGCAAACATAAAATTGAACTGTCCTCTTGCAGTTGCAAGAATAATTTCCATAAACAAAAGACACACTAGCAAAATCGTTATTTACAAAGTGCCAATGAACACTAAGAAAATATACATACGTAATTCTGTGGGTTCTACTAACAAAAATATTTGACGGTTTGCTTCGATTTATTGTTCAAAATGTAAACAGTAAGCAACATCATTAAAAAATCAAAGACAAGTGTAGAAAATGCACAATTTAAAATTACAAAGAAAATTAAAAAATATAATAAGCAGGCACATATTTCGCAAGTTAGCGATCTTCCAAACTCTACAAATCATCCAATTGGTGCTTACGCGCACAATTACACATCAAACTATTTATAAAAAATATACAATAATAACCCTGAAAGTCATTAAAGATTGTACAACACGCATATGAATACATTACCTTCATAAAAATGTACAATCATAACTCTGAAAATCATTAAATATAGTGCACGTGCGCACATGGATACGTTTGACCTACCAATATATTTACATTATACATTAACGTCAAACTAGAATAAATCAACATTTCTGTGTTCAACATCATAATTAACATGCCGAATTTAGCAAGACAAATCAGGAAGTTCATGATTTCTCACATAAGCGTGTTTCAAAATTCATTACCAAAATAGACAATATACTTAACGAATATCAAATGACGCGTCAAAGAGCTCCAATCTGGACAAACGAAAAATCACTATCATGAAACTGCAAACTATCAAACAACTGACAAGATTCGGGTAAACTACAGTCATCAAAAATGATGTACACACGGCGCATTGTAGTACTTTATCAATTCAACAAGAAAATTACAAATGCAACAAACTCACCAACAAGTTAAGTCTTTCTGTGCATACCTATCCATACTAATTTTTATCCGAAACGCAATTTTCAAAAGACGGCCACTGAAAAAAGCAATCTATAATATAAAAATGAATCGCAAAATGTGTTGGTAAGCGCATAACTCAACAACGCCTGGACCAATTTGGCCAATTCTTTTTCTTAAATGTTCGTTGAAGTTCAAATATGGTTTTTACGGCGAGAAAAATTCGAATAATTACCGAAAAAAAAAACCCTATAAACAGTAGAGTCAATTTGAGTTTGATTGCTATTGTTGTTTAAACAATGTAGGTATGTTCCTGTGATCGAGGCCTTAAGCATTCACTCAGGTATTGTATAAAGTTTGGGGTGTGGGAGGGGTGGGGTTACGGGTTAGTATCCCGTGCAAGACTTTGCGATGTTATTGAGTACGCTAGCTGTTAAATGCCGGGCAGCTGTTTTGCGGTGGAAGCCGCAGCCGGGCAGCTGTTTTATAGAGAAATAAAGATGAATTTAAAAAATAAGTTCTGCAATGAAAGTACGCTTAGCGCAGTGGACTGGACAAATCTGTTTGTATTTGATGTTTTTTAAGATAAACAGTGAATATAGTATCACCATTAATTAACACGTAACTAAAAGTTAGTTACTCTTTTCTATAGTACACGCGAGCGAAGCCGCAAAGGGACAGCTAATGCTTTATGATATACAATATTCTTAGTATATAAATAGTTTTGTTGGTATTCCGACACGGGAACAGGCGACATATAACTGGCCATGTGAAAAACATGGATTTTCAAGAAAACAAACAAAAAAGAAAAGAAACATTTAGCGACTGTCCTTGAGACAATATAAACATTTGACAAAGAGGATGTAAAATTTATGAATATCGTTTCAAACAAATGCTTCGATCGGAGTTATTTTATTGATAAAAAATAAATAAAGAAAACTGAATTTCTTAGCGTACATCACGGTTAGTTCAGAGCCATTATAATTTCGTCAAATGCTAAACAAATACGAACATTGTTTTCAATTATTTTGTCTACATGCTTCCTGTCTTAACAATGACTATTGAAATCGAATTGTTATAATTAATAAAAAAAGTGTGTTTATTATTCTAATGTTTTATAATATACAATATTATTAGTATATAAATAGTTTTGTTGATATTCCGACACGGGAACAGGCGACATATAACTGGCCATGTGAAAAACATGGATTTCCAAGAAAACTAACACTTAGCGACTGCCCTTGAGATTTATTTATTGACATTAATTATAACAATTCGATTTAAATAGCCATCGTTAAGACAGGACAACGTCTGTCGGGTCAGCTAGTTTTGAATAAAAGCAAAAGAGTTTTAAATGTAACTACATGTGCATGACGGCAGCCGCATTACCGCCATGGGGAACAAGTTCCCAAGCAAACAACTAACTGGATCTACAGATTTGACTCGAACCAGAACTGACGAAGAAGTAAAAGTTAAGGCCACGCTAGCACACCAGCCAGAGGCTTGGCCAGGGCCTCAGCAAACTGCCACAGCCATCTTTAGTAGAAGGCAGCGGCCTTAGATCTGGCAACCCTGCACACAAGGGTCATTTTAACACTTATTTAGCTCTTCAAAGGCAATGGCTGTACCGGATTCGTTACTCTGCCCTACATACCGGCGAATCAGGGAACGTCGCTGCCTTTGGCGAGACAAAAGAAGCGTTAAAATAACCCTTCCTGACAGGGTTGCCAGATCTAAGGCCGCGGCCTTGTACTAAAGACGGCTATGAAACTGCACACGCGCGGGAAGGAATAGAATAGGAAACCGAGAACACAGGTACTACTAGAAGAAAATCATGAGATCGCGAGCCGAGCCAGAAGCTGAAAGTTCCAGAAAGTCCCGCCACGCGCCACCGTCGCTGCACTGAGCACCAGACGGTGTAAAATCAATAAATCTAGGAAACTACAGTATAATAGCATTTTTTTTTATTGTTGTGGCACTGTGCACGTTAAATTTACTAACATATTTTATAGTTAGAGCCAGTGATTTTTGGTAAAAAGAATTCTGCATCAAATTGTTTCAATGCCTAATGTGCACATATGTTTCTCTGCTTCATGGTCAGTAATTGGAAGTTTTTAACTATCGACGTCTCGGGGTCCTACCCGCAAATCACGGACGTGTGGTGTCGCGGTAATACTATTCTGGTTTGCTCAGTCAAATGAGCCACGCCTCTTTCCAATTATAGTCTATCAATAACTACGAAGCAGTGTTGCAGGTGTGCAAGCAAGGCACTGATACAAGTTGTTGCAGAATTCTTTTCACCAAAAATCTATTTATAGTAAATGAAAACAGCCAAAATTTTTATTTCAGCCATTATTTTTTTAAGCAGGCAAAATCCAGTGAAACACGTTTAAAATACCAGAGAGATATGTAGTACATAAAATAGATCGCAGCCTTTCGCGGCCGTTGTCTGCATTTTCTCGGCTTGTG
Source organism: Medauroidea extradentata (assembly GCA_003012365.1). NCBI lineage: Eukaryota > Metazoa > Arthropoda > Insecta > Phasmatodea > Phasmatidae > Medauroidea > Medauroidea extradentata. The sequence continues at coordinate 106,122 of PNEQ01005554.1, forward strand.
GGTGTGAGCCGCGTCTGGAGATTGTCTTGCGACGTTTCGGCAGTCGTTGCAGCTGCCATCATCAGGTAGTCGGAGTCGGAGACCAACTGGCAGATTCAATTTTTTTCCTAGTCTACCCTAACTACTATGTTATGTGTGAGGCCCGGGGAAGGAGCGGGACTAAGTGCGTCTCAGGGCTGAGCCCCATACGCCTACAAGGGGGAAGTTTCATGCAGAGGAGGCATACATCGCGGCGGATAGGGATTGGGCGGACATAGCCGCAATTGGGGCCATGTCTACCTCCCTAGGGCTGTAAATATACAACATTTGTTTGTAGATTTACATAAATGTTTGTAACTATACAAAGAAATGTGTAAATTTACAAGATTTTTGTAAATTTTACAAAATATTTTCGTAGTGTTACAAAAAACTTTTTTGGAAACTGGTTTCCAAATTTTTTTTTTACTGTGTAGCCCGTCCTCCAGGCGAGGCTCTTGTTATACCCAACACCCTGCGTGACGACGACTTTGCACGCCGGTTCAGCGCGTAGGGGCGTTGCGGTCACTTGAGGCGCGTGCTGGCGTCGTACTTAAGGGGCCCGCCTACCTACGCTTCAAATGCGTTGCAGCGAGTGATAGTTATTCTTTTTTGACGAAACTATTAAACGAAATACATATTTGTATGTCTACGAAAAGAACGCACACTTCAAACAAAGTCGCTATAGTTTAAAAAATTCGGCACGTTAATTAGAAACATCATTTTAGGGGCCCTTCAAAATGGCAAAAAAAAAAAAAAAATGGGTTTTCCAGACTGCCGTATGTGGAAAAATAAAAACCGGATCTGGAAAACGCAACTATAGAAACAAGCGTTGGACTTCGAACTACGTTGCCCGCAAATAAAATAATGTGGTCACAGCTTAAAGTCCCATAGGAGAAAGGATAATAGTAAAGCACTGCATGCCAGCTGAGTGGCTTGCGCCGAGAGGCGATAATGCACTACGTACGTCGGTCAACAGCACCCTTACCGCTCCTGCCTCTCACAAAACTTGCCTATCTAGGGAGGCACCTTAAGCGTCTGCAGGTAGACAGAGGGCTGTGACCTCTCAGGGCGACAAGGGACGCCCGTCACCATGGAGACGGCGGGCGAGATGCCGCCGAAAAGACGCCTCTAATTATCCAGCAAACAGCACCACCCCATCCACCCACCATCCCCCAGAACTACACACGACACTCAGGGCTCCCGCTTTGTGCACGTGGGACCCCCTTGCGTTTAGGTTTCCTCATTACGTCGGGGGATAATTATTCGAAACGGAGCGCCGGATACGTTCATTAGCGGGGCGCTACCTGTTGGCACGGTCGCTCGTCGCCTTTTCCTACAACCCCCTCTCACCCCCGGGTCCATTTTCCAACCCGACAACTCCACGACGACGGTCAAATTATCGTTAATTACCGGCCGGCCGGGGACCGCAAACCGGATCCGCGAGAGGGCGGACGACAACGAGCCTACAAAGACCGGGGCTGCAAATCAACGTTGGAAACACAGACCCTTGCTTTATTCCGTTACTGCCGAAATGGGTTCTCAGTTACTGGCTACCTTAAAGAATCGCAGAAAATTCAATTTTTTTTTTAAATTATGTTTTTGGTAGACATGTCAGACGTTGAATTTTTGTTTTATGACTAGTACTTGCCCTCGACATTGTTCAAATGGTTTTCGATTGAATGCCTTTTTGAGTCGTGTTAAAGTTCAGTCTATGCGCTAGAAATTATTTTTAGCAATGCGTCAGAATATGTATTTCTAATTTTGACTATATATTAAAAAACAGGAACAGTCCATAAAATTAAAATGGAAAATTTTGATAATCCCTTTTCGGCTTTTCACATTTTATATAAGTAATAAAATGACATTAACACTGTTAATATTGCAAGAAATAAATTATGGTCTTTAAAAAATTTCTTTAATCATTTTCTGAAACAAAGTGTTTTCGAAAATTCTAAATAGTACAGAATATTGTCAACGGCCATTATTAACCGTCTTAGAAACGTTTTGAATCAGAAAATATTTTCACTAAATTTTTTGCGTACCTCGTTCTACCCCAATGTCCTATCTATCACTCTTCCTTTCCCACTTTCTCCTATGCATAAATTTTTTTCAGAAACCTTTGCGGGCGCACGTTCAACTCATCGAAGTCGGATGAATGGTATAGGAACGCGTATGTTACAAAGAGACACACACATTAATCTATGTAGTGATAGACTACGATTTTCTCTATCAGTGTACAAAATAAAAACATTGTTTTCAAAAAAGTTTTAGGCGGGGGGAAAGCGCTGAGTTCATGTCATGTTTTTAGGATAGATATCTATTTTATAGTAACTATAGTCAAATAGTTTAATAATTTCAGTAGCTAATATTGAAAATGACCTTAACAAAAATACAAGATTTTATAAAATATATGAAAAGGAAAATATTGTTTAATTCCCCACCATAGACTGTTTTACAAAAAATTTACTGATTTTGACTGGGTACATTTTCCCTCTTGAGCGATTAAGTTTAATTAAAAAATAATATGTATGTGAAATAATTTTTCTCAAGCCTTTGAGTTGAACAATTTCAATATAGGTGAATTAGAAGAGAGAGAGAGAGAGAGAGAGAGAGAGAGAGAGAGAGAGAGAGAGTTTGTTAGTCACTTAAAAATTATAGTCACTTATTTCCACTGTTATTGCGGTAGTTATTTATTTAAGGCTAATCCAGGGCAGATACAGTAAAAATATCCCCCCCCCAGTTTTGATAAAAAATTTTTAACTAATTAAGTAAAATTTTTTTTATGCAACATATTTTATAATGTGAGCTAATTAATTGATGAACAAATTACCTATAATCTTAGCATTTTTTTGTTTGGGAAAACAATTGTCAACACGTTTTTACACAAAACTCTAAAAATGCTTTAACGATCCCTACTTTATTGTAGGGTCAAACATATAATAATCGCAAAATTAGCGGGGATTAGAGATCTAAACCTTAAGAGCGCTGCCTACTACGGCTTCACATGGGTTGTAATGTGCGAAGAAATACGATTTTGCTAAGTCACTATTCCACATACTCCTATTATGCCAATATATGACAATTAAACCCACTTCTAACAAGGACGGAATACCATTGTTAAGATACCATGTTCGTTGAAAGTACTTTTTTTTTAATCTCTCCAACATAGCTGAAAACTAACTTTTCAGACTGCCGTACTTCAAAATGTAGTAACCGGATGTATGCGAAACTCAGAAACGTGCACAGAATTTTGCTGCAGACTCTTCACTAACAAAGTTGTGTGATCACAGCCTCGCTCTTTAGTTTTGCAGTGGTTTCGAAAATATTATTTTTAACGCAAATTAATGCATGTATTAAAAATTCATTCTGGCAGTTTTAACACTTATATAACCGTTTGTATCGGAATTTTTCTGTTGCAATACATCAAACGAATTTTTAAATTTTTGCCCCTGAATTAGCACGTATTTTGTTGTCAAAATAAGCCAAGATAAAGCAAAATAATTTTTTGCTAGTAAACAGTACATTATTTTAAAAAACGCTCTGAAAAAATTGTGAATCGTATGACTTTACACAGTCTCAATTTTTTTCAAAGCATTTGGTTAAAAAGTATTCGAGTTATTTGCAATTATTTGAAATAAATGAAAGATCACGGCCTTAACAGCGTGGTTCACTTCAGTTTTCAACGTCTTTTTTTGTTTTTATATTTGTATCAGATATTTCTTTTCTTATTTTAAACATAGATTGTTACTAAATCTTACTCTTAGGACAATTTTGCATCTCATAGTTTTTGCGTAATGAGACATAAACGTCAAAATTTGCACTTTACAGTTTTATGTACGCTACTAAAACCAACTGTCATACCAAATTGAAAAAAAAAAATCACAGTATATAACAATGTTGTAGGCTATGATTTCACACACATATATATATATATTGTATTAAAAAAAAACTTTTTTAAATTTTGTTTCAAAATTCAGCATTTTTATTAAATACAAGAATGTATTTTTATGTGCGTCAAATCATAGCCAACAACATTGTTATGTACTGTGAATTTTTTGGGCATGTCAGTTGGTTTTAGTTGCGTACATAAAACAGTAAGTGCAAATTTTGACGTTTATGACTCATTACGCAAAAACTATCAGAGATACAAATATTTTCTAGTCACAATTTATATTTAAAATGAGGAAAAAAATATCTGGTACAAATATAAAAATAAAAAAAAATACGTTGAAAACTGATGTGATCCGCGCCCTTATATTACGTTGTGAAAATTGATCAGCGGGAATATTGCTCGCTAATTCAGTGCTTGGCTCGTGGCGACAACACAGATAATACACGTTTCAAGGTCGCCCTTTTAGCTTCGTCTCTCCTGAGCCTCTAACGCCCAAAACGACTCAAGTGTAGGTGGCGACCTTAAGATTACACTATATCCCAGATGTACAAATTCTTTGTTTTCAAGCTGTAATATTTGTTTTAGATTATAAATAAAAAATGTTAGCTTGTAGAACATATTTTATGCATGTGTTGATTAACACCTTTTGCGCTAAATTTGCATTACCTGTTAAATGCAATCCGTAGACAGTGAGAAAAAATTTGTGTATTGTTTTTTATCGTGGTTTACGAACACACAAAACAAATTTAACGCAAAAAAAATTAAAGAACATACACATTAAATTGGTTGTACGTGTACACATTTTGTTATAGGGCCTATACTATAAAACTAATACTATGTTTAAAAACAAAAAATTTGGACATAAGGTATAGTGGAATCTTAAAACAAGCTAGGCCTTGAATTCTGGTGACGGTGATATAAGGCGGAAATAGAGCAGCAGCTTTTTGTGTCATTGGTAGAGACATGCAAAATTCGTGTTATTCTGACAGCTGACTAGACTCCAAGTGACTTTAGGCTCGTTCGACGTCTCCCGCTGGCCGATATTGTCGTGACTTGCCGCGGAGAATGCTTACACGGTAGAGAGGCCAATCTCTGTAAAGACGTAACACACGTAAATGACAACACACGAAACTTCATGGCCAATTGAATAGCAGATTATTCTCTGTCGTGTATAGGAAATTGAAGTTAAGTCTGCTACCAAATGATAACGCGAGTTTGGCATGTCTCTAGTCATTGGTTAATCTGGGCGGGGCCGCGGTGGCCAAGTGGTCAGATCACTCGCCTCTCACCAAGGCGATTCGAGTTCGTTTCTCGTAAAGGTCGGTCCACGGATCCTCGCATGTGGGAATCGTGCAGGACGATGCCGGTGGTCGGTGGGTTTTCTCGGGGATCTCCCGTTTCCCCCCCGCCCAAACATTCCGGCGCTGTTCCATACCCACCTCATGTCACTCCTCACCACCGCTGAAGACGACGATGCTAAACGCTCATCAAAATCTCTCACTTACTCACTCTAGTAACGCTTTCTCTGTTATCCTCTTTAGCTGTACCATATTTATTCTGCCGAAGTGAAAGTCTTATACAGGCCACTGAAGGTAGATTGTAACCCCTTTTAATCAGATTTTAATGAACAAACGTTTAGTTATACACTCTTTAAAGATTACTGAAGGAACTTATGCAATTGCAAGTCAAGTGAAAAATTATCATGATGTGCGATTTCTGCGTTTAAAATATTTTAAATTACAAATGAAAGACAGGATGAATACAAATAGTAATGGCAGGTGTTTGTTTTATGCATTCCTCGTGCAGAAACGTTTTTGTATTAATCATCTCAAACTAAGGAACAGATCTCGAAGCGTCTTATACTATCTGAAATTTCTAAGGTGTTTGATCCCTTAGGTTAGCTTTCACCTGTGATTGTTCGTGCCAAGATATTGCTATAGACTGTGTGTGGACTTTCTCCGGATTGGAATAAGGCTCTTCCTGATGACCTGAGTGCAACCTGGAATCAGTTCATCAGCAAACTGTCCTTATCGCCGTTATTGTACGTTGCACACACAGATAGCAATACTAATGTTCAATAAATGGATAATTTACTTTGTCTGACTGCCATAACAACCATTAAAGTTCTCACTCCGCATCTGTCACATTATTGCATTATTTCGTTTTTCGTGTTTTTGAAAACTCTGTGAGGAAAAGTATGAAACTTGCGATTATAGTAGGAATTCTATACACCTTGCGCTGCAGTCAGTACTTCACAGTAGAACATTAAAAAATGTATTTAGACTGCAATCAAGCTAGCAATTATTTTTATATTCTTGGTTTGATGGACTGATTACGGTCTAAATACACGTTAAAAGTTTAAATGCAACGCTTTAACTGTAGCGGATGGTAAATAGCATTAACGAAAAAGTCGCAAATTTCACATTTTTCTTCCCAGAATTTCACACAGTTGAAAATAAAATAATCTAATACATCGACTGAGGACGAGTCTTAAGGGCCCCGCCTACCACGCCGGTCAGACGCGTCTCAGTGTGATTGCAGATTCCCTACGAAACTATTCCATATATGCCAGTTGTTGCGAAGGTAGTACGAATAGAAACCACTTCAGACAAGGTGTAATCTTGTTGTTAAGACACCATGCTAATTACAAATACGGTTTCTAAGCCCTCCAAATTGGCTAAAAACAGCCTTTTATGTCGGCCGTACCTCAAAATGTACTAGCTGGACGTATGTGAAACTCAGATTGCGACGTGCACTAAGCTTTGCTGCAGACGTTCCACCAATAAAATTGTATAGTCACCACTTAAGAGTCAGTGATAGATAAATAAACGCAGAGAACATCAATTGAATCTTACGCTTTTTAAGTAGCCAATATAGATAAAATACTTAATGGCAATCCTAAATAATGGTATTTGCCAACTTTATGAGTAAATATTTATCCAGAATTACTAATTCGTTACGCGTGATCTCTTGCGCCGCAGTTAAATGCACGAGGTTCCGGCGTCAAAGATTGTGCCTCAGAAGTTCGTAACACTGGAAACAATTTTTTTAAAACGTTGGCTACAACTACTGTCTAGGATTGCTATTGATTAATTTTCGCAAATTGGATTCAAGAAACCAACAGTTATAGATCAATGCTTTTAGCGTTGAATTATGTACCAGTAAGAACGGTTCTACGGGAACCTTGAACGCTAGTTCAAAGCTTGGCTCGTTGAGGCGATGCGGCATTTGATGCGTGCTTCAAAGTCACCCTTATATCTCCGTTACTTCTGAGCCTCTAACGTGCAGTTAGGCGGCACCCATCCATTACGTGTGTTCAAGTGCGACAAAATCTTAATTTTATATTTATATGAAATAGTTTTTTGTTTTGTAGACGATACTTTTGAGTGCAGTTTTCTCTTACGAAACAATTTTAGCTAGAGTAATTTTCTCATAACGGTGCATCAAAAATAAATATTTGTTCGTTCTGCTGCCGTGCAAATAGTGAAAACCAATTGACTTACTTACGTGAAATAATTGACTTTAAAATAACGTAATATGGGCTACGTAATAAAACATTTGAAAAAATTCCGCGGGCTGTTTTTGTATTAAAAAAATTGCTGAATTTGCAACTTTTTTTCTATACGATTGCGTTTTTTTTAATTCAAAATATTACGTTGTTGGTAATTTAGTGTTTTATTGAATAGCTTATGGGATTTAAGTTCCCAGTGAATTATTTTGTTGAAGTAGGTCAGTTGGTTTTCACTATTTGCATGGCAGTGTAACTAGAAACTTTTGACATTGACACCCCGTTATGAGAAAACTATGAGAGCTAAAATTGTTTCGTAAGAGTAAAATGTACTCACAAGTATCGTCTACAAAACTAACAAAATTTCATAAAAATATTAAGTTATGGTTTTTATCGCACTTGAACACCCTTAAGAGGAACGAGGAACGGTAAAATGGTTAATGCAATCTGTGTTTAAGCACAGGTTCATCGTAAAATATTAAGCCACAGGAAAAAAAAATTAATTACCGAAAAGCTTTCTTATTGTGGTGACTCTTATAGCCTCCCTGGGTATGATGATCCACTTTATTTTTCTGCCTGTCTGTGTGTTTTTTTTTTTTTTGCCCACTAAGTTTGGTTACTGCAGAGTTTGTATTGCGCTAGACTGCCTGATAACCCCTCCCATCAGGAGCAGGATTTGCACGTCAAGGAGTGACACGGAAGGGGGTAGGGAGAGGAGAGGCTTAGTTATCATGGGAGGCTGCAATGATGCTAGTTATCCCACCAGGGGGGCGTGACATTATCCACAATGGCCAGCCCACTTCCCTCCCCCCACCGCTCCCTCTTCAGGTCGTCTCGCGGGAGGTTGCGATGGTACAGCGACAGTAACACCCCCTCTCGCCCCCTGCCTAACATGCTACACCTTCCTGACTACCCACCCTCTGAATCCAAGGATTGTCAATCAGACATGAGGCGCTACTGCCTACTGCAGATGGCCTGATTGCTCAGGGACCAGGACCTCGATAACAGATTGACGCGCACGGAGGGTACGTCGACCCCCTCGACAACCCTCCCCATCCCCCTTCAGCATTCCGTCCTTGTCTTCCTTTACCCTCTTGCTCTCTCGGCTCGGCATGTATCACAGAATATTTAGGAATACAGAAGTGAAACCGATGGTAGGTCGGTGAACCCAGTGACACATGCCAGCAAAATGGCTTCCCTCGCCAGCAACATGGCGGAAACACCTACCGCCATTCAGCTTAAGGCGACCGCCTTACTAGTCGGCAGCCAGAACAATAGGTAACCTGCCGTAGCATACACGGGGCTGTTATCAACAGCTTCGGGCAGCCAATAAGCGGCGTAGTTCGCCCTGTATCAAATGATCCGTCACGTCATTTCGCTTCTGTGTTACTATTTAATTTGTGCTAGGATTGTGCTCCTGGTCGGAAGGACATTTGATGGGGTGCGTCTTCTCCATCCTCTAATCACTACACACCACAAACAAGAACTTGGTATATAGTCTACCCCTACAAACGAGTGCACTTTTTGACAGCTCACAACTGTTATTATTATTTTTTTAATGTGAACAAACATCTAGACAAAGACTTAAAAAATTTCACGGATTAATTTAGGGGCAAGCTAGACTCCAACGTCTTGTAAGGCTTTGTACTGTTCGCATTTGGGCTGTAACATCCTGCACGACTGCTAACCAATGATATATCAGCAACCGTAGGATGGCCCAATCATAGGACATGGACTTCCGTGCACAGCTGCGGCGCCATCCAATCAATAATGTAATAAGGTCCGTTCGGTAAACTCCCGTGCAGGCCAGCCTATTTGACATTGAAACTGCGAATTTTTTCCTGTCTCTACGCATTTCTCAGTAAAGTGCAAGTGCGAGTGAAGATAAAAATGACCACGACAGGTTAGAAAGTGCTGGAAGCCAAATTATAGTTTATTAAGGCACTGTTTAAGGGCGTGGTTCACCTCAATTTTCAACGCCTTTTTTATTTTTATATTTGCACCGTATATTTTTTATATTATTTTAGATATAAATTGTGACTAAAATTTGCTCTTACAAAATTTTTTATTTCTCATAGTTTTTGCGTAATGACTCATAAATGTCCAAATTTGCATTTTACGGTTTGGTAACCGCCACTGAAACCAATAGACATACCAAACTGAAAAAAAAAATTACAGAGAATAACCATGTTGTAGGCTACAACGTCTCCTACATAAAAAAAAAATAATACATTCTTGTATTTAAAAATAATTGCTAACATTTTAAATTTAAGTTTTAAAAAATCAATAATTTTTAAAATTCACAAAAAATGTTTATTTAGTTTTTACCTATGAGACGTTGTAGCCTACGACATGGTTATTCTCTGTAAATTTTTTCAGTTTGTTATGTCTATTGGTTTTAATGGAGGTTACCAAACCGTAAAATGCAAATGTTGACTTTTACGAGTCATTACGCAAAAACTACGAGAGATAAAAAAATTTCGTAAGAGCCAAATTTAGTCACAATTTATGTCTAAAATAAGATAAAAAATATCTGGTACAAATATAAAAATAAATAACGACGTTGAAAACTGAGGTGAACTGCGCCCTTAAGACAACTCCCACAGAACGTCAGGCGATTCGTGGGCTAGAATTTAGCAGCGAGGAAAGAGAGAGTAAACATCCATCTCACCTCACTAACGTCCTGACCAAGGTCACAGACTAAATAGTAAGTTAACACAGACGTGAAATGATATGGCGGCACATTTGATAGGGCGAACTTCGCCTCTTATTGGCTGCCCGAGGTTGTTGATACCAACACCGTGTATGTTGGCTCCTGCATGTTACGGCAGGTTTTCTATTGGCCTGACTGCCGGCTAACAGGACAGCCGCCTTACGCTGATTGGTGGTAGGTGTTTCCGCCATGTTGCTGGCGAGGAACGCCGTTTTGCTGGCGTGTGTGACTGAGTTTGCCGTCCTACACTCTAAATCTGAGTTAGTGAATATTCACTGATTCACGTTGATGGATAGCCTACAACATTGTTATACACTGTGAATTTTGTCAGTTTGGTATGTCAGTTGGTTTTAGTGGCGTACTTAAAACCGTAAAGTGCAAATTTTGACGTTTACGACTAATTACGCAAAAACTATAAGATATACAAATGATCCCAAAGAGGAAGATTTAATCACAATTTATGTCTAAAATAAGAAAAAAATCTGGTACAAATATAAAAATAAATAAAGACGTTGAAAACTAAAGTGAACCGCGACCCTAAGAAAATAAGTTCACAAGTAAAAACCAAAAATAGCATAACACACTTATTAATCTTCGATCATAAGTTGTCAATTGGCCGTTGTTCCATTGGGAAGACAGTTTTCATAGCGTAACGTGATTTTCGCTATAAGAATTTTGCACACACTTGTTTCAATGCCTTATGTGTAGAGACACTGGTAAATCGCGGGAAAAGTTGATTGTTTGCTAGGCTCCAACACGCTATGTATATCACTGAAGGTTTTGTACCTATATTGGCTGTTGTTTATTTGATGCACTGTGTCCCTCTTCAACAGACCCAATTAGAACTGTACAGTTTTAACACAGAACGTGTGTGATTTGTTAGAAAACTGTTCACACGTGACATGATTGAGATACTAAAGTTTATTGGAGACTATGCCAATTATTTTCGCGATTTTCCAGTGTCTCTACTTATGTGCAGAGATATGCAAAATTCGCGTTATCATTTGGTAGCAGACTAAACTTCACTTTACTATACATAACAGAGCGTAGTCTGAGATTCAACAAGCCACGAACTTTTGTGTTTCGTCATTTACGCGTGTTACGTCTTTACAGAGATTGGCCTCTCTACCGTGTAAGCATTCTCCGCGGCAAGTCACGACAATATCGGCCAGCGGGAGACGTCGAAGTAGCCTATAGTCACTTGGAGTCTAGTCAGCTGTCAGAAAATAACGCGAATTTCTAACTGTGTCTTTGTGTAAAGGCGTTACTTGTTTGACTGCACCAATCAGAATAAGGTGAGCGTAAACACCACACGTCTGTGATTAGCTTCTGGAACCCCCAAGACGCTGACAGTTACAAACAACCAATCACTGATCATGAAAGAGAGGCTGCAGGCGTTCAAACAAAATCTTTGGAAGAAGCTGGAGCAAAAATCTTCCCGCAAAAATCAGGCGCCCCTAAGATTTTATCCTAACCTACCCTAATCTAATGTGTAATGTTGGAGGTCCGGGTGTGGAACGGGACCTACGTGCGTCTCAGAGCTGAGCTTTACTAAAGTTAATTCTACTACAGGTTAGAAAGATCAATGTTATAAGTTTGGCACAGGGAAAATTTCTGCCGTTTGAGCGCTGGTATCGCTACTGCACCAAACTGGCCAATCACAGAGCTTTCCTGAATTTTAAGTTACATTAAGTTGATGATTAAAAACGCCAAATCAGTTCTCTTTAAAATTAAATTAAATGGCTAATATAATTTCCAAGTTTATTAAAATTTAATTTCGCTACGGTTTCTTATTTATCTGGTCTCTTAGCGATTGAAGCGAAACTAGTGGCAGAAATTTTCCCTGTGCCAAACCCTCCCATAGTAAAACGTATTTTCTTACTAACCTATAGTAGAATTAACCTTAGCCTAACGTACATACGTCTACAGAGGAGAGATTTCATGCAAAGGGGGTGGGTTGATCGTCGCAGAAAGGGATTGAACAGTCATGGCCGCAATTGTTTACACTAAGTACACCTACAGCTTAAGGGCGATCCAGAGGGGAAAAAAATCATAATTTCATATGCGTGCGAAACAGTGATAGTTTTGTAGACGTTACTTCAGAATACATTATCATCCTACAAAATAAATTAGTTCAGCCAGTTTTCCCACAATTGCATTCCAAGTAAAAATTTGCATGTTTTTAGTTCATGCACCTTCCAATAACCAATCAACATAGTGAAACTAATTCACAGTAAAATAAAATACATATCACTGGCTGGGGCTTTACGGGTATAAAAACCCATTCAAACAATATTCAGTAATTAAAAAAAATATATCTAAAATTTGGAATTTCTTTCCAACATTTTTTTATTTTTTTAAATTCCAAAATATTTTATATTGGATATTTATATATTTAAAACCTTAGACCATGAAATGTACTTTTTCTGTAAATTATCTGCTTTCATTATGTTAATTGGTTTTGGAATAGTGTATAAACTAAAAACACGCACATTTTGACTTATTTTTCAAATATTGAAAGGGAATAGATACCGTAAAACTATTTCATAGAAATGTTGGAAATAGTTTGTACTACGTAGCCTTTCAAAACATAAGTTTGCATAATTCTGGCTAACTATTGACTTTGAGAAGTTTGAATTAAGTCGATAATTAGCAGAAATTATACAAACTAGTACGAACCCTTTCTTTCCAACATGTTTGGATAACGGTTTCGCGATATTTGCTGCCTTTCAGGATTTAGTACAAATTAATCTCGCAAAGCTAGCATAATTACGAACCCGTGGCCGTAACCAATAACTAAGAAGATAAAGGGTAAACTGGGCATACACACCGTAAAAATCATCTCGACATAAAGTAGAGCATAGATAGGGCCACGATTTTGTCGCGAAAAGATTTTTGCCCCACTTTGTTTCAGTGACTCACGTGCACATCGGCAGTTCTGTTTCAAGGTTATTGGCAGCGTGTCTTTGTTCATACGCGTTTCTCATTTGACTGCACCAATCAGAATAAGATTATTGTGACTCCGTACGTCTATAATTTGCCAAGGCAAGTGAGAGTGAAATCATCCAATCACAAACGATGTAGCAGAGCTGCAGGTGTGCA
>PNEQ01005555.1:0-42001 GCA_003012365.1 Medauroidea extradentata
TCAATCGATCAGCTTCACTAATTCCAGCAGAGGAAATAAAATTTTGAAAAGTCTTGAACCAGTGTTTCCATCCTTGAGTTGAGTTTTCTTCGCTTGGGTCTAGACAAAATCTTTCTGGTCGAAGTATTCTATCCATGTTATTATTTAATTAGATTCTGTGAAATAAATTGAAATAGAAAGAACATTTAAACCTGAATTATGCTTTATTTCACAGAATAGATCTGATGTTCTAGTTTGCAAGATAGTCGTACTTAAAGTTAAACAACAAAGAGAAATTAGTCAAAGATAACTACATTTTCTAGTACAGGGATGTTATCAAAAATATCCGTTGCTGATGATATGAAATTCGCAATGTTTTGTAAATGTTGATTATAAACTGGTACACTATGAAGATAATAAAAACATCATGTTAACTGATGAAAAACTGTAAAATTGTTTGTTAGTTCTGTAGGAAAGAATTATGCAAGCACAATTTCTTGACAAACTTGTACATCACGAAATTGTATTGTTGGAAAAATTTTAAAATATAAATAGAATTCGTGCTTCGCAAGTTAACTTGTATTATCAAAAATAGGTACTTAATTTAAGACTGCTTCAAAGCTCAAAAATGTTATATATATATATATATAAATATATATATATAAATAAATATATATATATATATATATATATATATATATATATATATATATATATATATATATATATATATATATATATAAAAACTAACAACTTGTGCTTAGTAATTTAATGCCTAACAGAATCCAGTTAGTGCAGGTCTCCTAATTGATTTTTAACAATTGAAATATTAGGCTATTGGTTATATATTATTGCATAAAATGCCCTTGTTTTTAACTCTTGTTCCTAATTTTATAGTTTCGGAAATTATTGGCCACCCCTGGTGTGAGTGAAAATTATTGGTTATCCCTGCTGGTGTGAGTGAACACTGCAGTGCGTGACTTATCAGTTTTAGCTATAAATGTTTCATGAAGTGGTGTTTGTATCGTGTAACATCCGTTTCGTGAACGTCGAAATCATTTACGTATTTTATGACGTGTTTTGAATTTGTCTTTGTCATCGCTCGTTATGTTTTGAATGCGGGGGTAATAGGTTAGTTACTAGCGGTATAATGTTGGTACTGTACGAAGCCGTGCGAAGGTAAATTTGTGTTGATATTTTGCTTCGTCACGTTGGTGCCCACAGCATTATTTTTGTTGTAGTTAAACATGGCGACCAAACGTCGGCCATTGTATCCGAATCGCAAGTTCAACTTTCGGCCTAATACGGATAACTTTAGGCTTGGTTCGGAAACGCCGCAATGTGAAACGAAGGGAAGAAGACCTCTGCCAGACCCTTCGTCCGTGCAACAAGTGTTGCTGATGATGGTAATGCATGTCTGCAGGAAATCGATGTTTGTGGACACGAGTGTGAAGGTGGGGATCTACGGTGGCAGCCTTTTCATAGTTTCACTTTTGGCTGACGTTATGCCTGTGCCTCGGACTTACTTCGCCAGATCGGATAACTTCTTCAATCAGTATTTTGTAAAGTTTGGCTGGGGCTGGACGCTGTGTTTGACGGTGCCGTTCGTCATTTTAACGAGCTATACGTACTGTTGTGGTAGGCGCGAGAAAATCGGCCAGCATCTCGCGAGGCTTTGTGTGGCTACAGCGGCGTGGTATTTTTGGACCAAACTCTTCAACTACATCGAAAATAACTACGGCAGGTGCAACGCCATCGACAAAAAATTCCAGTCGAAACAGACATGCCTTGAGAGTGGGTTTTTCTGGCACGGTTTCGACATTTCGGGTCACGCCTTTATACTAGTATACAGTAGCCTCATAATAATTGAAGAGTGTAGGGCTATCAATGGTTGGGATGGCATAAAAGATATGATACGAACTGAAACGCATTTGAGGTCTTCACGTGAAACGGCTTCAGAACCAAGCCCGTTACGTGGTTTGACAAATGATGAATTTACTTTATTGCAACTCTCCTATGAGAAGTTCACTCCTTACGTTCGTTCATTATTCATTGCTATGACCTTGCTTTCAGTTTTGTGGGATGTTATGCTAATAAGTACAATGCTCTACTATCATATAATGATAGAGAAATTTATCAGTGGAGCTGTGGCTATTTTGACTTGGTTTGTAACGTACAGGTTTTGGTATGCCATACCTAATGTACTACCTAACCTTCCTGGGGAAGGATTGTTCAAGTACAGAGAAACGAAACAGGCAAGGGCGCCATCCTTCAAGCGCAAGGCAACTGTAGCAAATAAAGGACAGCTGCCTAAATTCATGGGAATGCCCCTGTATGGGCTCAAGAAACAAGATACAAACGAAGACGAC
This sequence comes from Medauroidea extradentata, assembly GCA_003012365.1. NCBI lineage: Eukaryota > Metazoa > Arthropoda > Insecta > Phasmatodea > Phasmatidae > Medauroidea > Medauroidea extradentata. Next base: position 2,349 of record PNEQ01005555.1, read on the forward strand.
GATGAAAGGCTAGAAAATGATTCTTCTGTAGGCAATAGTAGTTTGCGTATTTGAAATTTGTTTAAAAAATTTAGGCTGTTTTCAAGTGTCTTCTGAAAGATTATTCATTGTGATAGTTATACTGTAGAAAGCTTTAAGCTCCCTGTAACTGTCCTTGCACATCTGTTTTCAGTGTGGTACAAATAATTTATTGAATTCCCTTATGTGTTTACTTAATACATGGTTTTAATACTACATGTAAATATTGTAATTACTATATGAATGGTAAACTTAAGCATGCAGTATAGATTTTGTAATAATTTTTTATAAACAAATGCAGGTGTTTAGCTGTACATAGGAAATATTACTTAAATATTGTTTAGAAACTGTTGAACTCTGTGAAAAAGGCGCATGTTTAAATGTTTCTACACAATCTTAAAAAAATTAAATTATATCTATTTTTTTTTCCTGTTGAAATGTGCTAATGGTGTATTGGGGATGGATGGCAGGTGTGAGGAATTTTTTGTGGAACTTATATGTCGGTTCAGTTGTGGCTCTCTTTAGTTTCCCTGTATTCGTGAGGGTATGAAGTCAAAATGACTGGCCAAAAGCAAAAATAAAAAAAGCATGTTGCTGGTGGAATATTAAGAATAGCTACTCATTGTATAACTATTAATTTTAAAGGCGTAAGGCATATTTTAGCTGTTGAATTGGTAGCGGTACCTGTGAACAGAGCATTTTAGCGTTCGTTCCTGTTTACAAGGGTGTTTGCAAACATACTGCAACCAGGCTGAGGGTGTTTGCACATTTCTGGCAACCGAGGCATTAGGACGGTTACAGGGTTTGTTCAGAGGATGTTTACCTTTGCCATTATTTCCTGTTTTGTCTCGAAGAAATCTGAAATCAAAACAAACTGTATTTATTCACAATTTGGGCGAGGCTTAGGTATGAGGTATGTTATTTTGGAAGAAAATTACGCAATTTTAATTTTATTTCATGCATCTGTATAATTAAATTTCCTTCTACAATTTATTATGCTGTACATGTCAAAAAATAGTGGCAGCAATCTATTTACCAACAAACGTATTCGTGAAGAAGTGTTTTGCATTATACAGTCCAATTCTATTCCTGATATGGCATTAGCAAATACGTAATTTTGAAACTCCATGTTGGTAGGCATTTCTGTTCACTGAATATTGCATTTTAGCGATCTTTTGTAAATGTGAACAGCTTGTGAACAATTCAACCACTAAAATACGCCTATAGTTTACCAGTGAAAAATGTTTCTATTGACATTAGTAGTCTCATGTAAAGAAAATTGTGGTGTACTAAATAATATGACTGCTGTTTCTGTAGCACATAGCTGTTTAATCAAAATAATAATAGATTTTGTATAGATGTGCAAACATCACTGGCAGACAACTTGACCTTGCCGGTTGGAACACCTGCCGCCATATTACTTCCCGTCAATAAAATATGAAAGAGAGCAGTAATTAAGTAAACATGTTTGTTTTCTTTGGTCACCTGATACAGATGTGTGCTGATCATGTTTTTTCAATATCTTGTGGGTGATATCTTGGGCCAGGGCTGTAAATTTTTATAAAGTTAACTTACTGTGTGATGGTAGACAGTGCCTATAATACATATGTGTTTCAGAAATATGGAAAAATTTTGCTAGGGGATAGTTGATGTGAGAAGAAGGGATTTGATGTGTGACACCCATTGTCCGCCATAAATATGAAGGCCTGGAGAAGTCCCGAAGATGATCAAACAGTATATTTTGACAATGGCGGGAAAGGCCGCTAGGCTACCTACTAATTACAAATAAAACAGAAAGAGTTGTGCACAAGTACTCACAGGATGGTACTTGCAGATAGAAACACATTTCTCCGCGGACGCGCGGTCACAACGTTTCGCAGACTACATCTGCTTCATCAGGTGAGTGGAGGCACACTCACCTGATGAAGCAGATGTAGTCTGCGAAACGTTGTGACCGCGCGTCCGCGGAGAAATGTGTTTGTCCTATGTGTGTGTGTTTCTATCTGCAAGTACCATCCTGTGAGTACTTGTGCACAACTCTTTCTGTTTTATTTGTAAACAGTATATTTTATGAGATATAATCAAAAGTGCTTGCGTTAGAGAAATAAAATGTGGTATTTAAGTTAAGTAAAACAATAATGAAGTTATGGTGAATCGTATGCACCCTCCATCACATGAAAAATGGCTGTTTGCACCCTGTTGTTCCATAGGCCTATGGTTACCGGACCAAAAAGTTACGTTATTTGCCATGATCGATGTGTTTTAATTAGACAAAAAGGCACTCTTGTTGCAATTTCTATGGTCCGTATTAATAGTTGTTACATCTTGTTTTGAGATTGTATCAGATGATACAGTTTTGAGAAAAGTTTTCTGTCTTTACAAACTAACATACCTTACTATCTCCTGCCCTTGATCCAGTAATGGAATATAATGGCTTTTAACCTCCGCAACTGTCACATAGATTTATCCAACACTCTTTCTACTTTGTTCGTTTGCTGTTTCGTACCATCTAGAACTTTCTTCCTTCGGGGTGTATACACGGTATCAATTACAGCCATGACACCAGACAACCCTTCTCAGCCACGATGCATGCAACCTAAGGTGTATAGGGCTTGTCTTGAGATGCACCCCATTTTCCACCTGACCTGGATACTAACACACATGCTGGAGGATCCACAGAACTGTGCATGGGCTCATGCTGACATAGTAGAATTTGGGGGTTCGCTTATTATTATTATTATATAATAAAAAAACTAGGCATAGTTAATATTACCATACAAAAATGTTTAGTTTATTGATTTACAGTCAGGATTTGAGTGTTACTTTTGATGAAATTCTACAAATTGCAGTTGCAGCTATTGCCACATGAGGCATGTTGCTGAGTAGGAGTTATATTTGGTATGTGGTGAATTGATGTGTAGTTTCGAATGTATCTGAAAACTTTTTGTGTAAAGCAAAAGGTTACTTGTGGGAGGCAACTTTCTACATCCAGAGGTAAACACATATAATTCTGCGACTCCTCCTTTAAGAGGATCTACAACCCTGAATGTTTTAATGTACAGTAGATATCATGTCTCAAATATCTTCTTTTCACATCAGCAATACCCTGGTACGATATGGTTATATGTTTGTGAAACAAGCAGCTTGAGACACTTACAGAAACACAGTAGGTAGGAATCTACTTAGTAGTATTGATCATGTGATCAGATTTATTTTGTCATTGGATGTTTTAACGTTTTTTTTCTAGCGGACGAAACCTTAAGAGTTGTAGGTATGTTGGCAGAGTATTTTTAAAAATGTGGTGAAATATGCAGAAGTTGGTGTGTTTCAGTTGCTGTAGACCAAGTTTGGTTAGTGGAGAATATCCTTTTCTATTGGTACAATATAAGTATATGGCATTAAAGTTATGTACTAGTAATGTATATTGTATAAACATGCTAGAATTGACCACTGAAAACAGATTTTCTTTTCTGTACACATGCGAGAGCTGTTTGTGTTTTCTTTTTACACACACACTTTCGTGTGTTTCGTCTGCTGGCAGCTATCTAAACCTGAGTAGATCTGGTGAAGACATAGAATTAAATATTTAGAGATTTCGAACAGAGATAAACTACCCACAACAGGTTTTCAAAAGATGTTACAGAATTTCAACTATATCGAGTAAAGTTTACATAGGCACCTGTAGTGGTGTAGCTGAAAAAAGTGGGACAGGAGCTTGGTTTCCCAACCCTCTCCCTCAAGTATACATATTTGAAGGAAGTGTTTTTATTTATTTTTAATGTGATATTAATGTGTATGGTTCAAAAGTTGGAACTTTTTAATTTTTGTCTCTCTTACTTTTGTTTAGTGATGGTCTGGATCACAGTTCTTTCATTCATAGAGTGAATTGCTGGCTGAACGTCTCTATGTTTGCTCTAAAATTAAGAAATATTGGATATTTTGTGTAAAGCTGATTTTGTAAAGGTGTTCAGGGTAATTGTATTGTTATTTCTTATAGACTATCACTAACTTAAAAATCAATACTTTAAACCGTTGCTCGTCCTAGCCCCCTGTTTTATTTTATCGATCTGAGGGCCCATAACAAGGATCTGTCATTTAGTGTAGTTAAGAAGTGTACCTACTATGGTATTTTGTGGGAGGTATTTTTATTACCCACTTTGCGAGTTTTCAGTATAGTAGTAGAGATTATTTTTGGTTTATTAACATAAATTTCTAATACAAAATTAACTTTAATGTTTTTTGGTTAGTATTGCATGTCTTCCATAAGGTGATAATAAAAACTTACGAGATGGTGTAGGCCTGGTGTATGTTTCCTAAGTCACGTGATCAGGTTTTGTCTTATCATCAGTGGTTAGGCCGGTTGTGACAACAAACTGTGGTGTGTGTATTAGCAGGGTTGATTTTTAATAATATTGATTTTTCTGCGACATTTTCTCTGTTTTTTCAAAGTATTGGTTTTTTATTTATTTTATCAAAAGGCAGGATAATTTTTATAAAAATTGCAATAGTTCAGTTTTGTGTGTGTGTGAATGTCCATGTGAAAAATGGTGGAGGGGGTTCAAGGCACATTAGTAGCTAGAGTATTGCCTGTGCATTATTATGGGGTATTTTAACATGACAAAGTTGGTACCATTCATTGTAGAATGGATAGTCAGAATGATGCTGAGGTTTATATTGGTCTACACATCAGCTTTAGCATGTAAAATTTTAGTTTTTCTTATTTTAACATTTGCAAGCTTGTGTTGCAATGTGTTTGATATTGACAAAAATATTCAAATACCAATTTTTTTTAGTTTCCCAACTTACGAAAACAGGTTCTTTTGAGAAAATGCTCAGCATTTTTGAGCATTGAAATTATTGTGAACTAATCTAAGATTGAGGAGTTTCAAGCTAACAAAGGATTCTCCTCCCTCTCCATGAAATGTGCCTGTGCAATTTCAACACTTAATTTGCCAAGTCTTAAATTTGGAAACAAAATATTCAGCTTTTCGTAAAAGCTTCTTTCTTATTCTGCACAGTTAATTTATCTCACTACTTTTGTGTACATATTTGCAAATATTTTTCCAACGAATAAGTATTTGTGCCCATCCCCCTCTGACTATTTTTGTACCTATCTTGGAAGTTATGACCTATTGTGTATCACTTCCTCCCACCGACATTTGTCTCGAATTAGTTGTATATCTGCATGTTTTGTTCACTACAGTGAACCAGTGTAAATACTGCTCAAAATAGTTTAGCACCATGTGTATTTCTATGTAAGCTTGTGGCCATTACGGAGTTAACTGGGAGTAGCGAATAAATGTATCCTAAGCGGGGTGCCTTGGGTCACATTTATACTATTTTTATTTTGCATGATTTGTAATTGTGAGTAAATATTAAATTTAATGTGGACATTTATTATTCAGAATTTATTGCAAGTAAATTTCATTATTCAGGGCTATCATACCTGTCAAAATATTTTTTAATGTCCTGCAGTCATCCCACGTGTCCATAGCCACCACCGTTTACAGAACTACGTACACAGGACAACATACATTTTATTTTACACACAAATACAAATGAGGACAGTCATCTAAAAGGTGTATGTATACTTAAATACAAGAATGGTAGTGCAAACAATTTTTTAAGTGAATAGTAACATGATTGTTTCTATTTTGTATCCTATGCAGGTAGCAAGTGTAATGGATAGTCTGAAGTTCTATGCAATAGACGTGGGACATGATACATAAATTGATTCTGAAAACTGTGATGGAAGAATATTGGAGGCAACTAAAGATCTTGGTTGCTTTTCTGGAAGCATAGCTTATTCTTAAAATATTACAGTTAATTAACTCCTTAACTGCGACATTAGACTTTAGTCGAACATCAAACTAAATGACTCTGTAAACACTATGTACGTGGTTTTCTAACTTAAAATTAACCAAAAAAGTAGACTACTGTATTTACAAAAAACTGATTTTTTAAAAAAATTTTACACTTTCTTGGCATAATTAAAAAATTTTATCCCGCAGCAAAAGATTTAAAGAGGTATATATTAGTTTTCTGGTTACGGAGCAACCTTCAATAGCACCATTGTGCACCTTAAAATTGAAATTTTTCAGGAGCAGAGACCCAGTGTCTTTTTTTCTATTCTCTACCCTTCTTCTTGGGGTGTGGGTATATATACTTTTCAAGGCATGCCTCCCCCACCCCTTCCTCCTAAATCCAGAGCTGGTTCCACCCCTGCAGTATGGTGAACTTTTGCACTGTCGTAATAGATGTGCAGATATTTTAACTACGTGAAAAACTAAGAGTAGACCTACTTTTGTACAAGTATATTACTGCTCCACAGATTTTACTTCTATTCTGAGTGATAGCTTTGTTTTTATGTACAATCAAAAAAATTTATAGACCGATATTTGTGGATTGCATGAGAGACCAAAACGACCCCTTCTTTCGTCATATTCTGCTTTAGGTGAAACGCTGTTCAGATTTTTTTTTTTTTTTTCTGTAGCAGTAGATGATTTGGGATATTAAAAATGAAGCGTAACAACTAATTGGGTGACAGCATGGTGAAAATGATAGACTTATGTAAACAATAAATCACCATTTTCCAACCGTAAAATTAAACTGGAGTAAAGTGCGCCTATTAGCTGTGCAGGAACTAATTACTTTGTCGCAACACAGAAGGAAGTGAAATTTTTCTATGTCGAGACAGAAAAGGGATTTTTTAAATTTCTTCTGTTAAAATTAAATTGTGTGCTTCTTGACGACCCAATATGGCCACCTGCTCCTGTTATACAAGTTATTAAGGGACACCCTGTTGGCAAACCTCATTTGCTTACTGAAAATGAGCAGTAAACAAGCTGGATACACAGAAATAAAATTTGTGTAATTTGCACCATACATTCTACTATTGACGTGATTTTTAAAAATAATTGCACATAGTACACAAACAATCCTGAGCAACTGTAATGTTTATAGGTCAGTATGCCACATTCGGTTTTAAAATTGCCAGTTGCCTCGTGGACATTTTAATTAGTGTGTTGTACACAGTAACTGGACCAAGATTTTTTTTTCCTTGTATAGGTTTCCATTTTGTATACTCTACTTTTGTCATTCCTAGTGCAGTGACACAAGCCCCATACTACTGCAAAATTGAGTGTCTAATAAGGTTGCTTTAATTTGGTCTGTTTTTCTCAACTTTTTTTTTTTCATGCTTTTTTGTCTTTCAACTGTGAGCAATATTATAAAGCTTTGTAGGCAAGTTAGAATAAACTAGCCCAATTTCCTTCTATTAAAGTCATGAAGAGTAAGCACCAGTTGAGCAAATAATGCCCAAATTTCCGAACATGTTGAACGAGCCAGGAGAGTCCATTCCCGCTGCGCAAAGCGGCAAGATGCATAGTTCAGTTCAGCATTGGCAGTGTTCAAGTACAGATCGTTACTTGCATGCACTATACGTGTTGAATATAACATTAGTTGTGTGAAAGTAAACGGCACAGTAACAGCAGGGTCCTAGGTAGCTAAGTTATCAATCGGGTATGTATAGCACTAGCAGTGTCATGGGGTTTCCCTCTCTCCAGCAATGGCCATCTCTACCTTCCCCTCCGTAGAGTTGCACAATTATTTTCTCACCTGGCATTTACAGCAAGTACAGAGTTGAAGAATGTGATGCACTGGGCTAAGGAATTTAATCATATAAGCTGCAAGAGGTGATGTATTTACAAGTGCTAGAATGTGCAGGCATGCATATCCTTAGCAGTAACTGGGCAGCGAAATATCATGTTTTTTTTTAAATCAGAAAAGTTTTCTTTTGTTCCTAAGTTTTGTTTTTGAGAATAAGTAGAAAAATTTGCTAAAACAAGCTTGTGATACTGTTACCTGTAAACATTGTAGGAGTTTGGTATGTGCTGTCTCGTGGAAAATTAAACTGTACAGTACTGCATATTTTTATGAAAGACTAAAGGAAACTATTTACAATCATAGTGTTTTACTACCTAATTAATGGCCCACAAGTCCCGTGTATTATTTTGTATTCTGAATATTATGTCTAGTTTTACTAATCATCACTTTTAGCTTGAAATTTTTGCATATAGATTTTTGGATGCATGTGTAGCACCATACAGCCTATTTCTTTGTGAATTACTATACATATTTATAAAATTTGTTTATAGTTTTATTTCAAAGCAGGAATAGTTTGAAGTTTTTTCCATTATACACTGTGTGTATTCATGAAAACCAATTGACATCACAATTTTTAAATAAATATTACAATGTTAATTGTTATGAATTTTTGTTGTTTTTCATTTCCTATTAATTGGAACACTTTAATTTCCTTTCAATAAGCATAACAACAAATGAAATTATTTTATTGTGGCCGAACCCAAAAACTTCTAAGGATGGTATTCGCGATTATCATACTATGTGCTAACATGTGGACTTTTAAGAATAAATTGAATGAAAATGTCTGTCAGCTACGGATATGAACTGAAGTTCTAGAAGCAGACAAATGTAAAAAACTGTTTTGGTAAAAATTAACTAGGGTACCTACAATGCAGAACTTAGGCGATGGGAGCTGTCCTACCAGTACATAACCAAATCCAGACAACCGCCTGGTGAAGGGTATGTTTGCGAGTGTGAGGCGAAAATTAATGATGAGTCGCTACGAGCAACATCAGCAGTCACGTGTTGTGATGTCGCTTCTACAGCTAGTTGTAAACGTGCACGCAGTGTTCCCGCCGTTACGTTTTTACAGTGGGACTTTAACCGCTGACCCTATAATTTTATTGAACATGTCGCTGTAGCGAAGTCCAATGTATTTGCAGGCCTCAATTTCGAACAAATCCGTAAATCTATCTTTAGAAACAACTGCATGAAAAAGCAGATTTTAGCAAAATTTCAGGGCCTTAAAATAATGTTTCCAGTGTGCATGGTATCTGGTCACATTCGCAAGTAGTCTTAAGTGTTTTCTTTTCGTAGATAAGCATTGTGAACGCACGTTTATTGGCGTCTGAGAAAAAACGTAACTCCGAACACGCTGCACGAGTACCATCCAGGCAGCCGCCTTAACATCCTGCAACACCTACCATCACACTTTCAAATCTGCCGCCTACCCTAGTTTGCTTCCTGGCCGCTAGGTCAACCTACCACCCGCCAGAGGAAGCCACCTTTGTGGCGAAGCACGCTTCCATGCAAAACATGCGTCATCCTTAAGCTGTGTGTCACTATCAAGCCCCATGGTACAATGTGAGTACTTGTGTTTCTCTATTTTGAATACCTATGTAATTAGTAGTTGCCTAGCAGCCTTTGTCTCTCCTTGTGAATATATACTGTTTCACTTTATGTAAGATAAGTTGGGAAAATGCAGTTAAGCTACTAATTAAATTTTTACTAAGAATATGAAGCACTTGATACTTGTAAACAGAAAACAAACACACACATAGTGGGACACACACACTTGTCCTAGGAAGTGTGGTTACGACATTTTTCCAGGCAAGGCTGTCGCCATCAGGCGGTAAAGGCATGTACACAGTTGAACACTTTAGCAATTGACTATGTTTCTGTTACTTAAAGCATTTTGTCAATACACAATGCAAACATCAATTTAACAGGGTTCTTACAGTCCTGAAACTTTGACCATGTCCTTGAAAGGCCTTGAAAAGTCGTTGAATTTTGGGATTTACGTACATAATATTCTAGCTATTTTCCTAGCAATAACGTCCTTTCTTAGAAATATGAAACCATGTTGTGTGCACATTATTTCCGTAACTAGATGATAACAGACATTTTGCAGTGTTTGTGAAATTGGTACACTTTTTGGCATATTACATCACGTTAGGTTAAGCCTAGTATTTTTTTTTTTTCATGTGATTTGCAAAAAATAGTAATCTTCAACTCCTAGTATTTAAAGGAAAAGGTTTTTTTTGGAAGAGAAAAGGAGCAAAAAAAAAAAGGAAACTAAAGAGCTTTGAAAAGGAAAAGTGGCCCATACGAAGTGCAGTATTTACGGGAGTATTAAATATTATATTACGTGTCAGGTGTGAGAGAAGCTAGTGTGCAGTGCATGCTGCAAATCGAAATGTCTCCCACGTTTTTCAAGTCGAAGTTGCCTGACCACTTCCGAAGTGGTGTTTTGTACCAACAATCTCGCTCTGTACGTCGTGCGATTAGTGACCGACGATAATTCACTTTTATTACTTATTATTTATTTATTCAGTTACAGTATGTAATTAGTGGTAATTTTAATACCTTGAATTGGGAATAAATACTCTGACGTGTGCTAATACTTGAGCAGGAGCATGGCATCAGCCATATTTGTTTACATTTGAACCAGTAACAGACTGAATATTTTTGAAAATGAAATATCTCTCTTTAAAAAGTACTTATTTTGTGATTCAGTATAATTTATTTTCATGAAAATTTTTAATAAATATGGAGTGTCATTAAATTTAAAGGTGTTAATTTTAAATGAAATTGAAAATTTCTGGTTCATTTACCATCTGTGGACTTTAGTTCTAAGGTGGAGGGAAAGAAACTGTAGTAAAATGTTGCAAATAAAACCTTAAAAATTCCAATGAAAATTTGTGTATCGAATGTAATTTACTGCGGTCCTTGAAATATTGGAAGACAGTCGTTTAAAAAGTCCTTGAATTTTAATTGTACGTTGCTGAAAGGAACCCTGATTTAATGTAACAGTTGAAGAGCATTTGAGAATATTTTCTTGAAACTAAAATTGTGTTATAATGTAACACAGAATACTTCCAGGGTAATCTGGAAACAGGTTCATGGATAATCGGAAGGTTAATTATGAACAGAGTTTGTTACAAACTGCACATTACATTAATAGTCAAAAATTAAACCCTAGTTACAAATTTACTGTATTTTAAAATATTTTGAAGATAAAAAACAATGCCATTTATATCTTACAATTATGAATAAACACTTTTAATTATAAACACATCTGTTGGTTCTCTGCAATCTACCATCTTGACTGTGACTTATGGTTTTTAGTTCCCTAAAAACAAGTCAGGACTCCATAAGAAGCCATGTATTGAGCGCTATCGTAAAATCAAATGCTAAAGTTTTTAATGTGCAACTCCCTTAAGGCTCGGGTTCAGTTACCATATGGAATTTTATTATTTTTCGCTTTTGTGGAATTCTGCAAAGAAAAATTTTAAATCAGCGACTATACCGCAAATTCTATTTACCTTGAGCTACAATACAATATATAACCTGTTGTATGCAGCTCTACTTCTATGCTGTTCCATAGGTAAAAATACGCATATGCTAAATTTTAGAAAGTACGGAGAACGCATACCAACAGTACCAGCCCGGCATCTTGACGTTACACGTGCTGAACTAGTGGGCGCTGCCAGTTTCGAATAAGCAGCCGGACTCTACGCAGCGGTGCCATATTTCAGGACTCCGGCCTCCCACTATAGACAGCCATGGGTAAACACACAGCACATTAAGAGGGGGAGGGGGGACTGTTGCATAGGTGTACACATACACGTGTGAGCTGGCCACAGGCAGCAAGCGACCTTGGCAGACTATTTATAGATAGCTGCGGACAAAGGTGAGAAGCCAGTAAGCCACAATCCTCCCCCCCCCCCTAGGTTCTCTTCCATCCTCTCCACCGTCACTCTCTAGCCAGTGTGAGTGAACGTCGTCTTTCTTCTCTCTTATTTGTTGCCAGCCAGGGTTCCTACTTATGTCCCCCCTGGCCCATCTACCGTAGCCTCCCTCACACCGCTGCCGGCCTCTTATTCCTAAGGTTTTTTTTAACATGCTAGCAAAGCACTTAAATAAATTTTTTTCGCTGAAACTTGTTGCAAAAATCGTGGTGCACACTATACACGGTACATTATGTGTATAATGTACACTTGCCTTCTGTCGGTTCATGATCATCACCTTTTAGATCACAGTCACTATCACTGTAATTTACGCTTATGACACTTTCCCAAACATAAACTTGTTGTTTAGTAGTTGTTTTTAGTCCACAGCTTACTTATTATATCTAAAGTAATACTTTAAATAAAAAATTTTGCCTGAGTTGTGGTTATTGTTTTGAGAGAAAAGTTATGTTATATGCAGGAAATGAAAAATACCTGGGTTGTTATAAGCAGGAAATGAAAGTATTTATGCTGTATGCAAAAATGGTGGGACCATAGAAAACTGATGTTATATGCAGGAAAATGTTATAACAGGGTTCTACTGTACCTAGACCTATCTAATTTATTTATTAAACTTTTATCTATGATATTATTTAAGTACCTACTGACTGCATAGATCGACTTAGTAAGCACCAACACAGAGTGATGCGACTAGGTCTTTGGACATTTACCATCGTCTGCACACTGCTTTTAGCCATACTCTGCGTTGCAGACTATTCTTCAAAATTCCACCATTAGATGGTGTGAGTTATCTTCACGCAACATCGTTTGTGAATATATTTTTTTCTTGTGCTGTCAACATAGTTTCTCACACTTAATCACGCTGAAGAGTAATCAAATTATGTGAAGTTATTGGCATTCTGTGAACTGTTATTTTACAGTCAACCTTCGTTTTTGGGATTACATTTATTTAACTAAAAAACGGCTATTATTTTTTCTGTTGCACCTATTACTGAAACATTTATTATTGCTGTAAATGAGTCAGAGTCATGTATGGCAGTAGAACTGAACTGAACTTGAGTTCTTGATTAATGTGTCTCGTCACGTGTTTGTTAGTGCCAGTTTTTGTGTTTCAAATTCAAACATGATGTGCAGACATTTACGTGATTTGTAATGACAGTATAATTGTGGGATAAAAGTCTGGGAGGTTGGGTGCAAGGGCAGGCAACAGTAGTGTGGGAGTGAACATGGCTACTTCCTAAGTTATCTGTTGGAACTTTTCTGTACTTTGGTTAAATAAATACAACATTGACGACGAGGATGGGATTTACGTTCGGGAGGTTGTAGCGTGGTAAATTAGTGTCTTCGACATGGGAGGTTTCAAGGTGGAAAAATTTGTCAGCAACGAAGATTCGTGGGATTCGTATGCTGAACGCTTGGAACAGTGTTTTATCGCCAATAGCGTCGGTGATAAAGAAGAGGACCAAGCGAAATGGTGCAAGATTCTAGTATCGTCTTTAGGCAAGGATACATATGAAGTGTTACTGAATTTGTGCGAACCCAAGAAACCCCAGGACCGGAGTTACAAGGAACTTTTGAAGTTATTGGGCGAACACTATTCCCCTAAGCCGTCGGTCATAGCAGAACGACACAATTTTCACAAGCGTGTGCAACAAGATGGTGAAACAGTGGCTGACTTTGTAGTTGCACTACGGAAATTAAACAGGTATTGCAATTTCGGTATGTTTTTAGACTCGGCCTTGCGTGACCAGTTTGTAGTTGGAGTAAGAAACAAAAATGTAACACGTAGGTTATACTTGGAAGCAGAAGATATCACATTTGAAAAAGCTGTATCGCTCGCAGTTGCCTATGAAGCAGCTATTGATAATGCATCTCGAGGTGTAGCCGAGTTAAAAGTTAGTGAGGTATCTGGTCAGTCATCCCCAGTGACGGAGGTTGTAAATTTGGTTAAGGTTAGGCCCAGGAAGGTAGATGAAAAAGGGGTAGGAGCGATGAAATGCTTTTGCTGTGGAAGGGCAAATCATACAGTTAAGGACTGTAAATTCAGGAGTTACAGATGTAACAATTGTAAACAGCTGGGTCATTTGCAGTGCATGTGCCCTAACCTAGCAGTGTCAAAGAAGAGCGAGTCTAAAAAACACAACTTTGTTGCGCATGAAGGTGCAGAGGAACAAACTAGCCGCTTAGTTCAGTGGGGAAGTGAATTCGCATCAATGTTTTGTATTTCAGCAGGAACAAAACCTAAGCCGTGGGTCATCCCTGTATTAGTGGGCGACGTACAGTTAGATATGGAAGTGGACAGTGGTGCTGCCATATCTGCAATATCAGAACATACCTACAGACATATGTTCTATCCCTTGCGCTCTACCAATGTTAGACTTAAGTCTTATACCAACGAAGTTATGAATCCATGTGGGAAGTTAAAGGTGCCTGTGAAAGTGAAGGGACCGCTGAAGACCACTGATTTAGATCTTTTTGTAGTGCCAAATGGTAGCACCCCTCTGCTAGGGAGGGACTGGTATGATGCTTTACATTTGCCTCGGCCGTGCTTGTACCATGTTCAGACTTGCCAACTTTTACGATTTATCCATAAAATTTACGGAAATGGCAGGGCTTTTACGATTTTACGGGAACTTATAAAATTCTACGGATTTTTAGACGTTCCGCGATTAGCTGCACATTTTTTCAAAACTAGAAGTAGCGAAAATCTGTTTGGCTCAGTTCTACCAACATAAACTGCATTTATAATCATGTTTCATTTGAATGACGTGTACTAACATCCGTAAAGTAAGTTTTTAGTGAGAATTCAACAGTTGGTCACAATGAGTACAAGCCTATGAGAAAATTTCAGTTGAAAGCCAATCGGTGGCTTTCTTCAGGAGGCAGTTTCAAAATGGCGGAGTGCGCGTGGAATTTGTTTGGAATTCTCCCGACGTAGTCACTAGATTCTTCACACTTGGAAGCTTTTGATTTTAACGGTGAAACACTATTCTGCAGCTTTTTTAATACGAATCACGCATATGGATACTGTTACGTGTCAAAGTCTGAAATGCGTGGCGTGTGTTTGAGAGGAAGCTTAGTGCCTCCACTCACCTGCGGAGAAATGTGTTTGTCCTATGTGTGTGTGTTTCTATCTGCAAGTACCATCCTGTGAGTACTTGTGCACAACTCTTTCTGTTTTAATTGTAATTAGTAGCCTAGCGGCCTTTCCCGCCATTGACCTATTCATACAAACATAGTACGTATTTGGAGCAAAATACGTCTGTGAAGCATATGTAACAGAATTTTGCTCTGAGTGAGATTCGTGTTTATTATTTGTGAAGTTTGCGAGTTATAAACGTATTTAACCCGTAATAAAATTATAATACATAGTGTTACAAACGGTAACTCATCTTATTTAAAACAAACGTTAAATCCTGTACTTTGCAGTGAAATTGATTTTCTTTTAGCAGCGTTACTAGTGCGAAATATTTATTTAAGATTTTGTTAGGCCTGGTATATTTCATAACGTAGTTGTAGGTTATGTGTGTCAATTAAGTTAGGAGGTTTTCGGAGCTAGGAACAAAAAGTAGGGCTATGATTGTACTATAATAAACGTAACAGAAACCCCTGCGATAATAATTTGAATGGAAATGCAGCAGCAAAATTCATTATGTATAGTCACATTTTTATGGTATAAAAACAATTATAACTGTTATGATGTTTGTCTATAATAGTCTGATATTTACCTTTATAGTAAGTGTAATACGGTTTTTTATCTGTTCAAATAATTGCATCTATAAACACAATTTTAAGATGCATAAGTTTCAAAGAATGGGGAAAAAAATTTGATTACAATATGATTTCGCAAAATGTTTTTAATGGATCTGTTTATATGTATACTTATTTAGAAAGGTTTCAACAACTTCCTGGAGTTGTAAACTTGTTAACTTGTATTATTTTTTAAAGTTTGGTAAATTTGCATTAATCTGGTCAAAACGTGAGAGTAATGAATTTTGACACAAAATTGCCGCGTGCAATTTACGCTAAAATTTAACATCTCGTAGATGTTTTACTGATTCTCTTTTCGAAAAATTGGCAAGTCTGCATGTTGACACAGCAGAGAAACAAAAATGGGAGTTGTTCAACAGCCTGGTAGCAAAATATCCACTGGTTTTTTATGGGGGCCTGGTAACCTTTTCTGGAGGACAGGTTTCTTTACGACTTAGGGAAAATACCACTCCTGTGGTTTTGCCTGCCAGGACCCTTGCTTTTGCACTAAAAAGCAAGGTGGATGAGGAATTAGATAGGTTTTTAGGACTGCACATTCTGCACCCAGTGACATTCAGTGAATGGGCTACACCAGTCATTCCAGTAGCAAAAAGTGATGGGAGTGTACGCATATGTGCAGACTTTAAAGTAACAGTAAATCCTAAGTTAGTTGCAGAATATTACCCATTGCCAAGGATGGAGAAGCTATTCGCAAAATTTAAAGGTGGTAAGGAGTTTTCTAAAGTAGACTTGTCGCAAGCATTTCAGCAACTGAAGTTGGATGAGAGATCTCAAGAGTTATGCACGATCAATACTCACCGGGGCCTCTTCAGGTACAGCAGACTGCCATTTGGAATTGCTTCATGTCCTGCAGTATTTCAGCGCACAATGGAGCAAGTCCTTCAGGGTCTAGAAGGAGTAGTTTTCTTTCAAGATGACATTTTGGTTACCGGGCCAACACGAGAGCAACACAGGAAGAATTTGGATATAGTGTTCCAGCGTCTAGATAAGTATGGCCGTAAAGTAAATACAAAGAAGTGCAACATTTTCCAGCCTTCAGTGACCTTTTCTTAGACCATACAATTGACAAGGAGGGGCTGCATACTTGCAGTGACAAAGTCAGGGCAGTTGTAGATGCACCAGCTCCACAATATCTTGAGCAATTGCGTGCATGGCTTGGATTAGTGAACTATTATGCCCGTTTCCTGCCCAATATTTTCACAGTCTTGGCGCCTTTGCATATCTTTTGAAGAAGGGATGGCGTTGGAATTGGACATCACAGTGTGAAGTGGCTTTAATGAAGCTCAAGGACTTGATTGTTTCCTCTAATGTGCTGGCTCACTATGACCCCGAGTTGCCCATCAAGTTGGTTTGTGATGCTTCCCCATATGGCCTTGGGACTGTGATAAGTCACATGTATTCTGATGGGTCTGAGTGACCAATCGCGTTTGCTTCTCGTACGCTGTCAGAAGGAGAAGAAATATTCACAGCTATATCGAGAGAGTCTAGCAATTATTTTTGGCGTGAAGAAATTCTACCAATACCTGTATGGACGGAATTTCTGCCTTGTTACCGACCACCAACCCCTAACTCACATATTTGGGAACTATTGCGGCATTCCTCAATTGGCTGCAAATCGCCTACAGCGTTGGGCCGTCATGCTGCAGGGATTTGATTATGAAGTGCAGTATGTGACGGGCTCAGAGGATTCAAATGCTGATGCACTTTCCAGGCTGCCATTGCATAAAGCGGATGCTTCAGAAGAGTTTTCATATCTGCACGTTGGGGTCACAGAGTTTATGCCAGTGACTGCACAAGCCATTAGAATTGCTACAGAACGTGACCAGGTTCTGAGCAAGGTCGTGTTGTGTGTTCGCGATGGTTGGCCTGCTGAAGTTGAGGAGGCCCTGAAGCCATTCTATACACGAAGACTGGAATTGACACTTGAGCAGGGCGTGCTGATGGGCCACAGAGTGGTGGTGCCGTCTTCTCTTTAGGGGAGAATGTTGAAGAAATTGCATTCCAGCCACTTCAGCGTTTGTAAAATGAAGGCTCTGGCATGATCCAATGTTTGGTGGCCGAAGTTGAATGACATGTTGGAAAAGGTCACAGCGTCGTGTGCTTCATGCTTTCGGGAGAAGTCCATGCCAGACAAATCCATCCTTCTGCCTTGGGTATGGCCTGGCAAGCCATGGCATAGGGTACATGTGGACGTAGTTGGTCCCGTTTTGGGCAAGTACTTTCTGGTGTTAGTGGATAGTTACTCCAAATGGCCTGAAGTGTGTGAACTTACAAGCACTAGCAGTACAGCAATCATCAATAAATTACGGGTTTGGTTTGCAGTATATGGGCTTCCAGAACGCCTTGTTTCAGACAACGGACCCCAGTTTTCCTCGGAAGAGTTTCAAAATTTCTGCCACCAGAATGCCATCCGGCACACCTTTTCCCCGCCGTACCACCCAGCAACAAATGGTCTGGCTGAAAACATGGTCAAAATGTTTAAGCAAAAATCAAAGCCCTTTTCCACTCTGGGGTGCCAGTGGAGGTAGCACTCCCTCAGTTCCTTCTGAGTTATCGAACAATGCCTCATGCTGTTACAGGTGAGTGTCCCAGCAGTATGATGTTTGGCAGGGTACTGCGCAATAGACTCTCCCTGGTTACACCATCAATAGCAAACAGAGTTGCTAACCACCAGTCATCTTCTGTTTCTTTGCCTCGGTGCTGGTCTGACATTTTCGCGCTTGGCAGTCCAGTGGCTTTCAGAGTTTATGGGCGTGGAGAGAACAAGTGGGACAGAGGCATTGTCGTAAATAGACTTGGTCCTCTCACTTATAAGGTGAAAGGTAGGTACAGGGGGAGGTGTCTTCCATTGTCACCTCGATCAGATCAGATTGGTTTCCCTGTCACAGACAAATGTATCTTCCGACTGGCACAGATTGGACCATGCAAGGGGCAAAAGTACTACGGCAGATGTGCCTTCTAAGTGTACAGGTAATCTTTCGGATTCTGTCACTGTTAATGATACAGTCGCAAAGGCCAAGAATATGATGAAGGGGAAGTTTAGTGGTGCAAATGACAGTGACAGTTTGCGGAGGTTCAGCGTAGTGGATGTGGCTCCCATGAGTGAGAGTGATAAAATTGGAAGGGTGAAGAGAGTGCACGACAGTGACAGTGGTAAACTAGACAAACAGGGTTCAGGGAATAGAACATCTTGTGGAAGCAGCATTGAGGGTGAGCACTTCAAAGGATTTCTTGTTGAGGCAACCCCACTCAGCATTAGTTCTGCTAAGGGTCGTAGGTACCCAATGAGAGACAGAATGAAAAAGAAAGTTATTGATGTATAGTGAGTGGCAGAAAGAGATGCGTCATCTGTAGTGTAATTGTATGTTTCAAGTAGTTAGTTTTAAGGAGCATTTTGTTGTGGTTGACATTGTAGTAGTTGTAGTATAATGATAAGGGACATTTGTTTTGTTGTGGACAATGTGATCTTTGTGTGTTCTTGGTTATGTATTTCTAGGATGAGTTTGTATACACACCTTCCCTTCCATATGATGTGTGGGGGAGGAGTGTAGGATATTAAAGTCTGGGAGGTTGGCTGCAAGGGCAGGCGACAGCAGTGTAGGAGTGAACATGGCTACGTCCTAAGTTATGTTGGAACTTTTCTGTGCTTTGGTTAAATAAATACAACAATAATTATTTAGAGTCAATGCACAGAAACAGTATTAATATAGTTGTAACTCGAAGGTATTTATAATTACTAGAGGTTGCCGGGTACCCGTATTTTCAGGTAGTTAAATTATAAGTGAATTGAATCAGATAAGTTTTACATCAGAAAATTTTTTGGTCAAACTTGTAACCTAAAAATTCTGTGATTAGAACAATATGTCCTGGACGATCTTGAAGCAATAATATTCAATTGCTTTGCATACAACCACAAATAATCACTAATTGTAGTTTTCTTCAGTTATTTTTTGTCTTAGTATGTTCTGATGTTTTCCTTTAGGGTTGTTGCACACAGTCCCAGTAACTGGAACTGCAGTTTCGTTCTCTGTTTTTTTTTAATTTCGGCAAGTAAGGAAATACCAAAAATGAAAAAAAACTATGTCTTGAAAAGCATACTTTCATTTTTTGGGTTTCTGCCAGCAAAAAATTTCAAATTTGCAATTCACGTAAGCTATAAAAAAATCTTAACAGCGGTAAATGCTGTTCTGAAACCAAAATTATAGAATTTGTATAAATAGCCTACAGTATGGCATAAAAAAGCAATCTCGAACACGCACAAAAGTATGTAACATTGTTTATGACTGTTGCGTTATGTAGGACCATCACTTTTTTTTTCACACTTCTTCAGCGGTCAGATTTCATGAACATGAAACTGCGCTGTAATCACTTCACCATTTCACTTTATTACTTGTCCACATTGCGCCTAGACAAACACCTACACATTTTAAATTAAATATTCTGGATAGAACTATTAAAAACACAACTTCTGACAACATCATTAAGTCAACATTTTAGACAAATATAAAAATCCCACCAACCAAACATTCTCCTTTATGATGCTTCGCCATGATTGGTTTACCCATGCGCTTATATGTTCTGCTTAGATGACTGTACCACTGTACAGGAACCAATAGGTGCGCAAGTTGAGGCTGTTTCAGCAGTAAGTCGTGTCCATAACACGTTTTATGTCATGGGTACAAAAATTAACCTGCTAAGAGTTTGCTAGGTTACGAGACTAGGGTTTTACGATCACCATAATACGTCCAAGTCTGTGGTAATTGAAATTTAACCCGTGTAAAACCCACCAGCGTTCGAAATTTCTAGTGATGGTCTCTCAATCAACTACTGAAACAAGTATTATATTTCAATATACATATTTAACAAAATATTCAAAATGTAAAAAAAATATACGCTTTTTCGAATTCTCATTGTCTAAATCTTCAATAGTATTGCAGGTGTTTAAAAACCTCCTGGTAATCTAAAAAAAAAAACTTTTGCACGTGACTGAGATAACCTACTGTACAGTACTCCAATGAGTGAATTTTCATAAGCCACTGATATATTTTCAACCTACACTAGTTTGTTTTATTCTCAGGTTAACTTAACAACTACTTAACAAATGCCTTTTGTAAATACATCTTTTTTTTTTTTTTATTGTACGGACATAATTATTTCGAATAATGTGCTAGCTTGTTTCATGCCACCTTAAATATTTCACACCATACCTTAAGAATAAATGACAAAATTGTATCAAATTTTTATTGTTCACAATGAGATGAATTTATTTTTAGAAGCAACACCAATACAATAGCTTCAACCGTTCTCTTATTTATAGCATAGGTCAACGTGTTCGCAAACCAATATATCTGACAGGTGCATCAAGTTCCGTTGTCACTACTAACTGTGAGGTTCTGTAAGAATAGGACAGTACATAACATAGTATGTGTCTTCCTTTAGTCAGTATATTTTTTGCCCCTTATCTTAAAATATAACTTAGATGAAGCAGCATGGTGTATAAAGTAGGTTAAACAGCCATTGGAATGCTGAAATCAGATGGTCACCATCTTGAAAACAAACAAAAAGAAATAATTTTTAAATATAAATAGTATGAAAACACATATCTTAGATAAGCTTTAAAATGAAAATAACAACTCCACAATATGTGATGTTTAAAAAAGTTACAGCGTGTTTCATTTATGTCTAAAATATGTGAAATTTGGTTGCTGCATGTGTGAAAAATGGCTGCCATAAGCAACATGTAGATAAAATTCTAAATTAATTTTTTTCTTTCATCTAGAGGATAAGTTAACGTACAAGAATTTTTTAATCAAAATACATAAAAAATTGGTGTAGCTTTGGACCCTTGATAATTTTTACATGGAATGGCGTTCTTTCTTTCTTGCAATTTTAGAGAGAGTGAAATCCAGGCAGTTACCTTTTATATGTATTTTGCTTCGCTCCATTTTATGTTGTGATTGAATGTGACCCTATGTTCTTAAAAAAAAAAACACTTATATTCCCTCTCCCTGATCATAACTGGCTATCCTACGCTTAAAAAGAAAGAAAGGTTACTTAGAAGAGAGGTAAGATAAATGTAAGCATTGTGGTAGCTCTGCTTTGTGGCAGTATTTAATGCAGCAGTTGTTTTGCCAACTCTAAGTACTAAGTTTTTTTTTTACCATCCAATGATCAACAACTATGATATGCCTATGTTGTTGTAATTAATTTTTCTGGTTTCTTTCGCTGTCTGCCACTGTCGTTAATTACAGCTACATCTAACTGCTGAGCTGCCACACACAACGTCCATTTTCTTCAAAATACTTTTCACTGATAGTTAAAGCCACGCTATTTACAAAGTATATGTACTTCAGTCATTATCATTACACTTGAATTGCTAGCATATTGTGTAATCTCTGATGTGAAGCAGAATACAAAACATAATGTAATCTTTGAATAATTTTTGCAATGGGGTGTCACCACTGCTAGGAAATGTTGCAGAGTTGCAAAAAACTGATAGTTCCATAAGGACTAATCACAACAAAATAAGCAAAAAACAAGGAAGCCAGAAATGGCTGTAGTCAACAAACATTCAAATGTAATTCCTAAATGGAAATATACAGTAGTCGGTATATGGAAACTAAAATAAAAAAAAGAAAGTCAAAACAAACAATGTACGTGTAAACAACATTATAATTATTATTCACAAAGACAACAAGGACAACAAATAAACCCCAGCAACAAAAATTGTTGTAAACAAGATGGCGCAACGAATATAACGTAGGCTATGATAGTAAGCTCGTCATTGAAGAGAACCTACTATCATAATATCCCTTTTGCTCTCTTATGCCAGTCTCTCAAATTCAGGAGCAGAACGTAGTCAAATTAAAGTTAGCAAAAATAGCTGCAGCTTATTTCACCGCCACACACACTTCCATTCCAATGCTGCTGCCTACACAAACAACTACAGGCTGCCCAAAAACTGTCCTGTGACTGTTATGTGGTAAAAAGTTTTTCCCCAGTTTTCTCAACAGAAAAACTGCATACAAAGATTATGTGATGTCGACATATACGTATTTACAATTCAACATCTTACAACAGGGTGTACAGTGATCGGGAAATTGCGGGAATTGTATGTGATTTTTTCAGGGTCTGGAATATGCAGGAAATGTACTTGAAATTGTTATTTTCTGCTGGAATTTCTTTGCCACCAATTATTTCTTTATCGTCCATCAACAAAGTGGACAGTACTTTTAACAGTTGAAATTTTAGTTATTTCGAGAGACAAATGTTTATTGCAATACACAAAATTGTGAATTTTTCAGTTTTTGTTTAAAATCGCAATTTCTCAACATTCTATGAACAGTTTTTAACACGTGTCGTAATAAAAAAAGTCTTTGACTCAATAATTGACTGCAAATGAATCGACAGTATTAACTTTAGACAGAGAAAAAGAGATTCAAGTTTATTGAAGTATACCAGAAAATGGGCAGCGTGTATTTAGTTTTGTTGGATGTGTTTATTTATCCTGTTTTTACACGGTTCCTGGTAATTTTTAATGTTGTTTAACATGGTAATTAAATAAAGATTAAACATATTTATGTAACAGCAAGGATTAAGTACAAGTACTGTTGTGATTCTGATGAAGTTGTGATGTGAAATTTGATTGAATTTATGTCTCTGGAAATGGCAAATATTTTCATCATGCATCATCATGATTGGCAAAATACAGCATTAATTTTAGCGGCAGCAAAAAATAGTGAAAACGAGGATAAAACTGTTGTGCCTACAAATAGGAAACACAGGTGCGAAACATGAACAAATACATTCAACGTATTTAAGTTATAATTAAACATATTCCTCCTTTAGCACTTCTTACCAAAAACTATTTATATGTAAGATTTCTCTCTTATAATGTGACATAAATTTAGCTCACAGTTTTATGCGACAGGTAAGAATTAACTGTTAAATTTTATTGTACATGTTTGTCAAGAAATATGTCTGATTTAAGACTGATGAAAGAATAATAAATACAATATTGTATTGGGATGGTCCCACATAATTCATAAATTCCTTCCCACACTTCTGTTTGTAGCATTTCTGTGTTGTTCACATGGACTAAACTATCAAAAGCAGCAAAAGTTGACTTTCAACAATTCAATCAATTTACAAATGTTGATGCCCCTCCTACTAGTGTTTATTAAGATGCTCGCCCCCCCCCCCTCAAGCTTGTCCCTTTGAGGTTAGACCTCACTTGTTCACTTCAGGTCTCATATTTACTTACCATAATTTCCGATGCCATTTGTATAAAGGTAAAAGGCTTCACAGTGTTTAATAGGGAGGAATAAAGTTGTAATAGTGCTCCACGTGTTTTGTAAACAACAGTAGCAGCTTGCCAATACAAAGACTTGAATGCATTGCAAGAGACCGTGAATACAATGGACACGTTTTACGTGCATAAATAATTCTGTGTAAATAAGTGAAGTGTATAAGATTGTGATTGTAATTCTATTTTTACAGCATCTTAGTTAATTATTTTGAGATAGGGAGGTAAGTAAGCACCATATTTACCACATCACATGTTTTGTTTTGGAGAAATACATGGGTGATAGGGTCGTACACCTGCAGCAGCAGACAGTCCTCTGCCTCCGCCATCTTACCACCCACCTAACAAGACTTCATCCCACCCAGACCCCCTAACTCCGGGTATATAAGGGGAGCGCTTGGCCCTATATTTCAGAGCTCGCTGGCAGCTCACTTGGCTCTCGACTCTAGGCACACTCACACTCTACACATGCCTACCCTGGGGCTAGCTGTTTACAAAGGGAGCCTCCCAATCCCCGGAGCTGGCTTCTTGCAAAGGGAGCCCTCCACTCTATTTCTTGCCTAAGGGAGTCCCTCACCCATCCGAGGCCATTTCTTGTGAAGGGAAACCCTCATCCCCCTACCGAGGTCGACTTCTTACCTAAGAAAGTCCCTCACCTTTCCTCGAGGTGATTTCTTGTGAAGGGACTCCCACATCCCCCAGCTGAAGTTGACTTCTTGCCTGAGTGAGTCATTCATACCTCACCCTATACACCTTTGGGATGTGCCGAGGGGCAAGGACGAAGGTGGCGCTGCCACGCATATCTCCTTCGTCGCACAGTAGATAAGGGAACACAGTCGCCCTACTACCCACCACACGCTATCTCCAGAAGTCGCGATACGTTGTCTATGACCCATGTAAAGGTAACCACATGCATCAGGGCGTGCAAGTATAAGTTCTTAAAGCAATCAGGCATCATCCGAGAGTAGTGGACTAGAAATACAAATATCTGAGTGAATATATGTGTAAATTAAGACTTTAAGTTTGTACAGTTATTTAACAAGACTTGTGAGTGCGTGTATTAATTGACAGTGTTGTGGATGTGAATATTGGTTCAATACATTATTTTTTCTGAAAATACTTTTTTTTTTCTAATGAGTAACGCCCTGGAGTATTTAGAAATTCATGTAAGTAATTGTGACATTCTTGTTCTACAAGATCCTAGAGAAAGAGCAGCTCAGGGAAGGCATCGTCAAGTGAAGAGACCCATACAAAAACGACGTTTGATTCCGTCCCCTCAAAAACTTCCTGGCCCCTCAGCTCTCCTTTGAGAATTTTGTAAAGTGCAGCTTCGTGCGCTCACGCACCCAACTGAGATAGTCAGCAATGAACAAACACCGCCTTCCAAAAGGAAGCGCCCCCACAAACGGAACCATCAATCCTTGAGTCGGATCCTACGGACACATGGCCCGGAAACCACCCTCACTGCTGAGTCTCATCAAATTTCCCCCTCAGGCCAAACTGCTGACTCATAAGCGGATCTAGCAGTTGAAATCAGAGGCTCGCTAGGAGCCCAACCGCTAAGTGACCGTAAGCAGCAACTGCTGCGTGACCTCTTTTAAACAGGTGAGTGGTTTATACCTGTCCCCTTATAAAGTGAGGTACTCTGCCCCCTTTGTGCGACCAGAGCATGACTCTCCCCAGCTCACTCACTGAGGCACGCCCTAGGTCAAACCCAGAGCCCCGAGGGACATAGTCAATTCTCAGCCAGCCCAGGCTACACACCCTCATCAGGGACCACCTACCTCTCAACAAAAGGGCTACGACGAGTCAATGAATGTAAAGGTAAGTATTTTAATTAAATAATGGACTTAAGTAATATATTTTACACACTCTGCCACCACTAAAAATATTTGCTGGCAGGAAAAAAAGTTAGGTGACATTTATGGCACACAGATAGGAAAAATAGCAAAAATGTTATCAAAATACAGTAAACCCTCGTTTTACTGGACTAATTGAGGGGAGGCATGGTCCGGTAAATTAGAATGTACGTAAATGGTGAAGTATCAAAATCTACACAAGGAAATAGACAACAAGCTGATAGATACATAGCAGTATAATATGCCCTTGGTCTCATGTTAAGTTGCGTGGTAACATGTGACTCGTCAACTTGAACTACTGTTTCGTGTTACAGAGTAAAGGGTTTATTTACTAAATAAATAACACAAATAAAAAATTTCCAGCTAAACTACCATTGTTTGCATCCCAACGCAGTATAGTATATCGTGTCTGCGAGGAGATAATAATCTAGCCACTCGCCCTTGACTCATTCTGAAAGGGAATGGACGGAAATGTTGAGCGTCAGAAAGGCAAAGCAAAGAGAGCCTTGTTGACAGCTGTGGTAACATTTTACCGGGTTATGCTTCATACTTGTGTATGCCATTTAGGCACATGCTTTTGTCATGCACAGTAAATAAACAAATATTGTCTGTCCCAGGGGATAGTTTGTCAGCAGTACATATATTTTATCTCTACACCACTCACATTTGCACCACACGAGCGTTGTTGAACATACCACTTAAATACTGCCTCGTCGTGTGAAGTCGCAGTAGCAGATTTCATGTGTTTCCTGGGTCCAACAGTGCCACTTTTTTTTATCTTTTAGTTCAACATCATATTTCAACACATAACTCTTCAACTTGTTTTTTGCTTTACGAATGTCCAAAACAGTTTGTTTCTTGACACCATTGTCACCACACAACTTTACTACCGAAACACCAGCCTCTAACTTTTCTATAAATTCAATTTTTTTTTTCGGCTTGATGCCAAAGTTATTTTCTTTCTTTTCTGCCCTGTTGCGGACGCCATTTCATTAAAGTAAAGCGCACAATCTTTAATGAGCCTGCACAAATAACAACTGCATAAAAAATTTAAGTAGACACAACAGTCATTCTCGCCTGGATACATCAAAACACTGATTAGCGACTAGCTCTGCTTACCGTCTTACGCGGCTATCTGTGCATGCGCCTGACATCACTCACAAAAGCATAATAACCAGGTTGGTCTTGCACTGTTGATCTTACAGTTACGTAGAAAATTCAGGTAGACAATCATTCTAGCCCGGATATGGAACATACCCCGATGCACGACTAAAAATAGCTCTGCCTACCGTCTTACGCTGCTATTCGTGCGCACGCCTAATATCATTTGCCAAAGCACAATAACAACCAGGTTAAGTCTTGTGCTGCATGGGGCAAATAGACCCGACGGTGGAATAATTTTGTATTGCCAGATTTTGTCTGTTAAATACGAAGTCCGCTGAATGGAGGTCCGATAAAACGAGGGTTTACTGTATTGTAATCCAAATTGACGAAACAATGAAAATATAATCAACAAAAACACTCGTCTCTATTCATTATTTACGCCACAAAAAGTGTAATTAAGTACATATGCTATATGTTTCCGAGGCTTATTAGAAAGGACTGTACTTAACAAATTAATATAAAAATTGTATGGTTATCGTAAGTCTGCTTTGATTGTACAAGTTAATATTGTTTCACATTTAAAGCATAGTAATGGAATTTCCCAGGGAATGTGGGAAATGTACAGAATGTGTACTGGAAATTTAAATACCACAGGCTGGACAGCCTATACTATTTTGGCTTTTTTTTATGCGTTTTTATGGTTCCTTACAATATTTACAGTCTGTGCAGAAGAAGTTTGCCTGATTTTTATGTTTCTCTTCTGAGAAAAATGTTTGGCAGCTGTATTGTATTAACCTTTAAACGATCCCAAGTTCCTGAAAAAACAGAATCTGTGTCAATATCTATGCTATACTGTCTACAGCCACTTTTCTTAGAAGATAAGATCAAAGCAGGCAATATTATTAAGTACAGACTATTACTTTGTTAAATCCTAGGTTCATAAAAATCAGGAGCGATGTGCCCTTCATTGGAAAAGAATCAACAATCAACTGTCGGACATATTGCACTTCCTCAACACTAATTTCCTTAATGTGGGTACATAGATATTCAAATTCACAAATGCATGATGATCAAATTTTTTAAAAATAGAAAAATATATTTTCTCAAAATTTTAAGGTTCTATGACAAGGCACTGATGATTCCAATTACAAGTCTTTCATCAACAAATTTTTGTTTGTGGAATGATGGTGTTGATGGTACATACAGACTTGCTGTTTTGAAAAACAGTCCTTGCAAACCCCGTTCAGATTACAAGTGAGATCTTACTCCACAATCAAGTACATGTTGTTACACAAACGTCAGTGGTAACTATTAATTCCAGTTCAAATCTTACAACATCTGTGAACGGAGGCTGGACGGATGATAGTTGCCATTGTAAATCAAAAATTGCTAGGTATTTCAATAAGAAACACTACTCGACAGATCCACGAAACAGCTGTCAAAACAGCAAAGTATCTCCTGGGATGTCCTGGCGATCTGATATACTATCGCTGCTATTTCTTCATGGCATGTGTCATTAACTCAGGACTCTGACAAAGCCCATCATTTCATCTTGGCATAGAGGAAGACCCCCAAAGCAACGATGGAAATGGCACCTGCCACGCTTATTCCTATGAACTCTGGTCCCTGCCGGCTGAGGAGGGTTTGCAAGCTAAACAAAGTGGATGGGACCGCCTTGCGATAAGAGTCCCGCTTCCGCGCACGACGATAATACTGTGACACGTGAGGCTTCTTGCCGCCTTCCCAGAAATAGCCAGCCAGACCTAGCCTGTGGAGGCGGTCCAGCAGTAATGTCAGGCTAATGTCTGCCACCGTGAAACGCTCACAGCATAACCACCAATCAGCTGCATCTACAAAACAATAAATACTTCATTACATAATAGAAAATAAACCAGCAAACAATTTTCACTTAATGCTCTATCTATGAATTACATAATCTCAGTAGACTTAGCCAAAAATTATCAGTTATGTATGTATACCACAGGGTATCTCTTGCGCCTTCATTGCCCAAGAACACTACGCAAGTATGCAAAGGCTGTACCTGCATGCACCTGCAGCATCTCAGGTTTGAGACCCATGCTGGAAGAATGCCTAATAGGCTGTAATAACAAATTGGAAAAACAATCTTAGGTCTTACCAGAAGATGAACAGTTCATGAAGTAAGAGAAGTTTCATGGAGTCATGACAGATAATTTGCAGCGTGCGTCCTCGCTCATTGTTTTATATTGGTACAAGCTAATTGTGCCCAGTGTTTCTGAGTGATTCTAACAAATTGATTTTGTTTTTCTTGTTTCAGATGATGGTTTAGCTACGGAAAAATAAATATACTCAGCAGCCCACAAGTGTATTTTAAAGTAGCTGGTTTCAGCAACTTAGTTTGCAAGATTTTACGTTTAAAATGTACAATAGTACGTACTGTATTTCTGAAACAAAAAAGTTTTTAAAAGTGATAAATGGAACAAAATGTGGATAATGGTCATTAATGTCAATTTTGGAAACTTTTTTGGGTATCCTGTTCTTTCGAACAATCATTTTTTTGACATTAACTAGCAGTTCACCTGCACCATTGCCCGTGTGTATTACTGGTAAGAGTGAGTACATATTTACGTCAATTGAAGGACCTCTTTAGTTCACCTGCACCATTGCCCGTGTGTATTACTGGTAACAGTGAGTACATATTTACGTCAATTAAAGGACCTCTTTGTATGCCAGATTAGTAGCTCGGCCATCAAGTGTTAGCATAACCAAGCTGCAAGTTGAGCTTACTTTGCAGCTGGCTATTTAGCTGCAGCTGACATGTGAAAAACTTACCTAAGTCTGTCCCAGCTAAACTTAACAACTGTCCTGTGCCTTATATTTAGTCATAGCAAAACACATCTTGAATATGAGGGAGCATATTGATGGTATAAGTAGTATAGTACATGGAATGATGGCTTGTTTACGTCTAGCGCAATTATTAATGACAGTACCTTCAATACCATATTTGCCGGCACATAAGACGACCATTTTTACATATTTGTGGCCCTCAAAAATTGCTACTCATCTTATATGAGGGTGAAAAAATGTTTGGTAACCAAAAATCGTTTGAAAGCTAAGCTATAAACTGTGGAGTTGTATGATGTTTCAAAGAATTATGTTTTTGTCACAAATGAAAACGAGTGCCCCGTTTATTTTAATAAAATATACCGTAAGAAATTTTGATGAGCGTCATTCATAATAAAGGAAACTTCCTCGCAGCAAAGCGGCAATCGATGTGAGCGCGTGCCAGATACTTTGCCTCGCCAGCATACAACTCTCAGGCGGAGAAAACGAGGATCTAGGTCCGCATGCTTTCATCCTTTGAATCGCAAGCACAAGACTCTCAAGCGGAAAAACGAGGATCTAGGTACTGTACCACACATTCATGTGTCTACCGTCTAGTGCTAGGCTGGCAGACAACAGCGCACCAGTGTTGCCAACCTTACCCAAATACGAGTACACGTACCAGAATGGTGCTGTCTGTACCCTGTACCCAACAGTACTAGCTCAGGTACGCAAATGTACCCAAACTTGTTGTGATGAATAGCCCCATATTAATTGTTTAGTTTTAAGATATTTTATCTTTGTTACAGTAACTTAATTTTGTTTCAAATTACATTTGTGAGCGTGTATATTTAAAGGGAAACATTCACCGCCATATCTGAATACTACACATTTTGCAATAACTTTTGGTTTACATCAAGTTCCGTAATTTGGGCCGTGTTGGGGCATAGAACTGCATTTCGAATGAATTGACTTCATCATTGGTATGATTTTTTTCACAAGTTTGTATCGTGGTATGAAAATAGTCAAATGTTAAAAAAATTTTCTTTTGAAAAGCAAATCTTACAAAAGAATATCAAAATACAGTAATACCAGAAACGTTACATTCAGTATTTCTGGAAATATACATACTGTATGTATATTAAGCATTATCATGGCCAATTGAAAAATTAAAAAAAAATAATAAGCTGCCGACAGATTTTACTGTAACAACAAGAACAAGCAGAATGAGGAGGGTATTTATTCCCTGCTCTACATACTGACAGCAAACAGGGAACCCTGTTTTCTGGGTTAAATGTTCTCCGATCCCCGCTGTCGCTGTGTTTCAGACAAAAGTAGAGGGTAGCAACAGGCAGTTGTGAGTGTTATTCATATGAGATACGAGAGGTGTTGTGGGAAAGTAGTTTTGAAAAAGCTTTGTAGTGATTATTTAAGTGTTAATACTTAAAAATACAAATTATTTTGAAGGTACCTGTAAAAGTACCCGAATTTAAACGCGACCGTACCTGAACGTACCCGAATTTTGAGTTGTATGTACCTGAATAATTCACACGAAGGTTGGCAACACTGCAGCACACAGAAATGCAACGACCTTGCAAGCAGCTGTTGTAGCCCGGCGTTGCCAAGTCACGCACAACTGCCGGCAACTGAGCAACTGATGATGCCGGCATGGGTCGCCGGCCACCGTCGTGCATTTCCTTGGCTCTTGGGTGCCCGGAGGGCATTAGTAGCCAATGTTATTCGTTTGTGTGTCTACTATGATGTTTATGTGACAGTAATAAATGCATTGAAAATATTTAAACCAAATTTTTAATGTTTCTGGCAAAGGAAAAAAATACTTTTCTGTCGGAAATTTCAAAATTAGTATTTTTTTTTTTTTTTTATTTTGTACCTTCAAAACCATGACTTGTCTTATATGCGGGGTCGCCCTATATGCCGACAAATACGATATGTACCGTCTACAGTCAAATAAAAGTTAATTAAATATATAAATACGAATATGTACAACCATACTTAACTGTATAATTCCAGACTGTTAACTTCCCTATAAATTACTTCTCTAATGCTATACTTACTTTTTTGGATAGTCTGCTTTGAGAGGTTTACAAAGACTTAATTCCTCTCCACCCTCCCTCCCAACTGGGTATTTGAGAGTTATTTTCTCATCACAAACACTGAGCTCATTATTTTTTGTAATTACATAATCATAGTTCTGAAGCAAAAATTATCTCCATATCTTAACTGGTTGGGTATATCATGGGATGAATCTAAAACTTTTTCGTTCATTCACATCTCTAAGAGTTTGGATTTAGAAAAGTTCTGAAATCAATTTACAGGCATTTACGTATTTACCATCATAAAACAAAAAGCAACTCTATAACTTGACGGATGTGATTGCACTTATGGATTTATCTAAAACACATTCCATATCTTTTCACCACCTCAGGGTTTGAATTTCAAAAGTAACTTTACAGACAAGTAAGGCAATTTTATTGGCGTCAAATTTAAGTGGAAAGAGTGAAGATAACCCGTTGATTTTAAAATATACAGATGATTAATTGAAAATACCTTTCATACAGTTTCATAACTTTTAACCCCCTTAGACGTAAAATTTCATAAAATCAATAAACTACATTTTTAGTATTTAAGTAAATATTAATCTTAAGCAAAAATTGCATTAATATCTAGAAATTAGGTGAAATCAATAACATATCGATCACAACTTGAAAACATATTTTAACATTTTTTTACATGTTTGGAGTCGAATTTGGAAAATATCCTGAAATATATTTTCGGTCATTACGTAAACATCATTCTGAAGCAAACAGGACTTCGATATCTCAACTGGTTCAATAGTTATGGAAGAATAATTAAAAACACATTTCACTTTTTTCCACCCCCTTGATTAAAGACATTCGAAACGTCTTGAAGTCCTATGTTATATAAAGTATTTGTATACATACGGGATCTAATTGAAGTAAAAATCACAATAACCCATTGGGTTCGAGTTGTACAGACAATTAATAAAAAACACATTCCCCCCTTTTTTACTCTTTGAGAATCAAATTTCGAAAAGTTCTAAAATTACTTTTTGGGTATTCACATCAGCATCACTTTGAAGAAAATCTCTATATCACAAAGGGTTCGACAGATATAGATAATTAATTAAAAAAACACATTTTGGGTCTTTTCACCCTGTTATCCCCTTAAATGTTGATTTTCAAAAAAACCTTAGATTGGCTAATATTCTAGTTTATGATTAACCATTTAAGTAAAAGTCACGACGATAGGCTGTCTGGTTTGAGCTATGTAGACAAATCTTATAAACCACATTTTGCCCCTTTTCATCCCCTTAAGGGACAAATTTCGAAAAAATCCGTTCTTAGTGCTTAATACGACCTAAAGGGAACCCACACAAAAAATTTCACATTTCTTTAGCAGTTTGGACTGCAATTTTATATGTTAGTTAGTCAGTCATTGTTCTCTTTTATGCATAGAGCAATTTAAATTCCAACTACGGAAAGATTATGTTTTGGGAAAAGCAGTCATAGAAAATTAACCAAAAAAAAAAAATTATTCATTTCTGCACACCACTTTCTACAACACGCATACACACATCCATGTGTGAGCAGACATGACACATGGTGAATTAATTTTCAAAAGTCCCCTTCCTTTTTTATTCTGCCAGGAAGCAGTTGCTGAGTCACACTACCTGACTGCATCTCTTTCTCACACACACTAACATGCGAGTATGCACACACAACACACACCCAACATTGCTGACTGCCTATCCTGCACTGCCCTTGTACATTTGCATTCACAAATTACCTCATACGACCCGCATGTGGTGCACGCACTTGTTTGCTTGCTCATTATGTTGCAGCTACAAGCTTACCGTAGCCAGGATTTCTAAACTATTTTTTCTTGGTTTTATTGTTTTGCACGATGGTTTAAACTTATTTGCTAAGAACTATAAGTGTACGTCACTGCCTATAATAATATTTTTAATACATTTTTCATTTTTATTACAATTTGAGTTCCATTTCAGAAATGGTATTTTCATCTAATTTTGGAATTTTTTTTTAAAGGGTTTTAAAACGTTTTAGTTAAATCACTGATTTGTTATTTCGAAGTTCCTTAAATCAGAGTTCTGTAGTATATTAGGTATACTATTTCTATAAAATATAATATTATTAACATTTCTTAAAAATTTTGCATGTGGTTATCTATCCTTAAAATACGTATAGTATGTTGTTTTAATTAAACTATAATACTATAGGCTTATTTGTTTTAATGTTGTTTTGCAAAATTCACAATTTCATTAGTAAACAATCTAGCTAATATTTCTTGAATTCCTGGAGAATTTCTGAAAGTTAGATTTTTGTTAAGTGGGTTACGTGTGATTTTAATATTCATTCTTCGTTAAGTTTCTCACTGTTATTTCAAACCAGTCAAAACGGATTTCCAGCGAGACCACAACATTTAAATTGATGTGCTGTACAATTTTTGCCTGTCTCTATGCCAGTCTAGGAATTTGTTCATAACTGTTTTAGTCAGTCCACATATTACAGATTTATGGAAGGTTTTATTTCTACGTCAATGTGGACGAGGGACAGGTCTAAATCAACCCAATAGGAGACTATTATTTACGGACAGTATACTGTAACTTCACCTTAGATAAATACAGTAAATTTTTAATATCCTTGCCCTCTTTTATGCTCTTTTTAAAAGTTGTAATGCAGTTTGCCTGCTGTATGGATTATACAGAATGTTGCAAAAAATTCCATGTCAATATTTTAGGGAAACAATCCTCACGTGTAGAGGAATAAAAAGTGTTACGTGAACATAGGTCCAAAAATGCACCATTTTCTGTGCTACAGTTGGCAATACATGATGTATGGCTGATAGCGCGCAGGTAGGATCATGTTGCTGTGGGGCATCATTACAGGAGTACATAACATGTTACTATGCCACACACTACGCCACTAACACACAGACAGTAGGAACAACTGTGACACAGCAACTTGATCCTGCTAGCGCAGAAACTGTGCGTTTTCTGACCTATGTTCACATAACACTTTTTTTCCTCTACATGTGAGGATTGTTTCCCTAGAATATTGACATGGAATTTTGTAACATCCTGTATGTAACAGTTCAGGAAAAAATTAATTTACCATAAATACTAAAATGGTAACAAACCAAACTGATGGAGTCAGTGCCGGATTAACGTATAGGTGCGCCCGGTGGCCGCCGGGAGCCTCGCCTGACAGGGGGCCTCACATAAATCGCCAGAAAAATCATAGAATTTGTTCGGTGTGACAACACACAATCGCAAAAAAAAATCCTGTTTTGACTTGAAGAATAAAAAACTGTTCAATTATATACATATTATTTCTTACAGACATATTTTCATATTTAATAATTTACAATCTATAGGAATAGAGTCAAGAAGTTAGTTGTAGAATGGTGGTGCAGTTGCACTGCGCACATTCTGTTGGCAGCACTTTGAGCAATGTATTTTTTACCGATC
Organism: Medauroidea extradentata; assembly: GCA_003012365.1. NCBI lineage: Eukaryota > Metazoa > Arthropoda > Insecta > Phasmatodea > Phasmatidae > Medauroidea > Medauroidea extradentata. The sequence continues at coordinate 37,353 of PNEQ01005555.1, forward strand.
GAGGAATTGATCTACTGACTAGAGAAACAGTTCGACGGTCTATGCTATGAGAGTGAGCGAAAATTTGTTTATTTATTACTTCAAAAAATTTCAATCTTATGAAATGTATGAACGGTAACGGTGAGTGATTTGTGTCTCTGGACTTAGCATGATAAATTTAGCTACAGCTTGATTGATTTACATGACACTATTGACTGTTTGTACAGATCATTGCATGCGATCAGTTGCGCAACAATTACTAAGAAATCTTTTACGTGTGCTTCAATGTCCACATTTTTACACGACGCAATTCACAATGCAATATTAATATTACACAATTTGTTCCTTTCCCGGCAAACTGTTGTGCAAATGAATATGCGAATTTGTGTTAGTATTATTATTAGTTACCGAGTACGTCCAGGCTCAACATTTTTTCAGATTTCTTTATTTTCTGTTGCTCATTTGTGAAAATTAATTCCAGTTCTAGAAGCAGCAAAGAGAGTATTTATTTTACAGAACATATTGTTACTTCTACAGAGCATATTGTTGGAACAATCCAGATAGTGCCGACTATAAAACTGGACTATAATTACTAGTTTAACAGTAGTATGATAATTACAACAATAATTTTCTTTCAGCATGCGTCGTAGCTTGCAAGGAAATTGCGTGCATATTACGTCGTGTAAATCCAGCTTAAGGTAGTATTCAATCTATTTTCTTTAAAACCGCATATGAGACATATTTTAATGTTAGGGTATATTACACTAAAGCCTGTCTCACACGATGCCCAGTTCTGAAGCAGATTTTACGCCCATTTTCTGTTAGAATTTCTGCTCCCGTGTGGAACAGCTTTCAGTCCCTTCCCGATGGGTCTAGCTCTGGGTATATCAGTTTATATGCCTGTAAATGTAACAGAAACCATAATATTTTTGTAGGGTATACAAGTAATTAAAACCCCTAAAATACTTAGGTTTTGGGTTCGATATTTACTTGTTGGAAAATTATTTATTTATTATTTTTGTGTTATTGTTACATTTAACAGTTAATGTTATTGAAAATCGTTCATTTCCCAAATTTATTGGTTTATACAAGAAATTTATATCCACTGATAGACAAATGTCCCTATGTAATTTTCCAATCCGTATAGTTTCTTATAATATATATGTTTATAATTTCATTTTTAAATTGTAGACTATTATTAAATAAAATATATTATTTTCAGGTTAACAGCCAACCACATAGTTGTGAAAATTTATAAGAAAAGTAAAAAGTGATCGTCAACCCGAATCATGGAACGTGTTTACGATAGTGGTACCCATAAAGACACAAAGCTAAAAAAAAAGTGAACTATTTATAGAATCTTTGCCAAAAGTGACCTCATTTTTTCAAACAGTTTCTGGTGCTGAAAGAAATTTTGGCTTAATTAGTGATCTCGCTTCTTGTTCTTCAAATTGTCTTCCAAATGATCACAACGCTACATCTCCTGGTCCATCCTCCTCTCCACTCGTAAATATACAAGAAACTTATCCTAACGGCTCTTCTTCAGTTATTTCTGATCTTGAGCATTCATCTAATGCGATTGCATCAGTTTCAGTTTCACATAGAGAAGATGAACTATGCAGTGGTCATAAAATGGAACCAAGTACAGATGTAGAACAATGGAAGTCATTTCGAGGTTCCAAAAGTTAACTTTAAGAATACTGGATAAGGAAAAGCCCTTCTTGCTGTCAGAATTTTGACCACGATTTTATTAATTCTGTTTGTAAATATGAGTGTTCACAAGACAGCAAAAAAGTAATGGAGTCACGAATATTACGTCCAGCTATGTTCTTCCGGGAGCTCCAGAACGGGGAGAAAGTCAGGCGTGAATGGTTACTGTATTCACCATCAGCTGGTCGAGTATATTGCTTTGTTTGTAAATTTTTTGGTTCTAAATCTTCCAGTCCCTTCTGTTCAGGAGGCTTCAACGACTGGAAGCATGCAACACAGTCTCTAACTGGCCACGAAAATGGCAAGGTGCATAGAAGTAATATGTTAGTGTACTTAAGACGCTGCAAAGAGGTTGGAAGAATTGATACAGCACTCCAGATTGAAATTTATAAGGAATGTGAATATTGGCAGCATGTTTTGGTCAGAGTTGTCTCTGTCGTAAGGTTTTTAGCTTAAAGAGGTCTACCATTCAGAGGAGATCAAGAGAAATTTGGTAGTCCACATAATGGGAACTATTTAGCGTCACTTGAGTTGATAAGTGAATATGATCAATTTTTGAAAGAACATATAAAAAAATATGAAAATACTGGCCGAGGAAATGTTTCTTATCTGTAATATTTTGTATGCGATGAATTCATTGAAGTGATCGGAAGAAAAGTGTTTGACCAGATTGTCATAGAGGTTAAGGACCAGTTTCACCAACCAAGTTTAAGCAATTTAATCTAGATTATTCGGTACTTAATCTCGATTATACACGTTTTGGGTTTCACCAAGCAGTTAAACTCGATTTTCTCGTCTTAAGCGAGATTAAATTTTAACTGCTCAATTTCGGCTGGGTAACGTCACTAATCTCGCTTAAGTTCATAATAAAATGGCGTGAGTACTGTATAATTTGGTATTTGAAGACAATACAGACGATGAAGACTTTATTCCTGTGCATCTGCCTCGTCGGACTAGAGAAAGAAATCATTATTTTGATGAGTATGATGATACAGACTTCCAAATACATTTCCGCATGTCAAAACAATCGGTCCATTCACTTTTATTGATACATATACCGACGGTACAGAAGTCACAGTGGTCTAGAGGTAAAATGCGTAGATTCTACAAGAGGGGAGAGTGGTTCGACGAATACCACATCCAATTTTTTTTATTTTCAAAATAATTTCTTGTAAGCGCCCTTTATTCAAAAGTTATTTGATAAATAAGTTCAGTGTTATTTATGAAGTGCAGTGAGCATTTAAATTTTTTTTTCCGTATTGAAAGTACAACTACAAGGTTATTCCTTGTAATTTTACAAACATATACTTTGTATTTTATTACAAGGACAACCATTGTAGTTTTACAAGGAATTTCTTTGGCAACTGGGTTTCCAATGATTTTCTTTATAAAAGTACAAAACAATTTTTTTACAGTGTACGAGGTTCTGTTTAACGTCTGGTACTTTCAGGTTAGCAAAAAATATACAGACGAGAATATAATTAAACACTTGTGTGTACATAAATATTTGCATTTACAGCAATAAAATAATGTCAATTATTTTTGCTGGATTATTTTCCCCTGGTCTTTATTTCTGGCTTTGCTCCAAAGTTACCCACAAGGGGTACTTAGCCCCCTAGCTGTATCCCACCCCTAGACAGTATGATGCTAACAATCCCTCCTTCCCTTCAAGAATGTTGTAACAAAGTTTCCAAATGAAATAATTCACAAACACACATTCAGCAATTTCCAACAAATGTTCGGGTATTTCCGACACAATTAAGGCAACTCAGCTCACACAACCCATCGTGCAGCCAAGTTTAACTAATCTCTGGTAACAAACTCGCTGTGTTGTTGGTGGAACGCACCTCTAACTTAAACTCAGGTTTAGCTCTTCATCGAGTTTTGTTAATCTTGCTTTGAAGCTAGGTTAACCCATTTGCACCCATAATCTCAGACACCTATCTGACCCTGGAATCCACCCATTTTTTGAATAACCGTAACTAATTTGTTCCATAATATACAAAAATTCATAACTTTCTTATTTATGAATGTTTTTAAAATCGGTTTGAAGCTTTTTGTTCAGAAAACACCAGTTTACAAAAGCTTATTAAAATATTTCAAATGCTGACCAAAATAATATCTATTTTACATATATAATACGAATATAATACGAAAAACTATAAAAAAAAAGTGTAAACGAAAAATTATTTTGTTTGCAAAATATGTAACTAAGAATTTTTTTTGTACAATGTTATTGCATGATCAGATATAATAAACATATATTACATACTAAACATGATATATAATTATTATATATAATATTTACATTATATAAATCATATATTGTATAAATGAGAGAAAAAATATTTTGTAAATATCAAATACTGACAATTGCACAAAGGTGAATTTCTTCTGTGGTATACATACAGAAAATGACACAAAAATCTGAAAACCTTTTGAATATAGTAGAACATTATAAATAAACATAGGTCTAGTATGTATTACATAGAATTTATGTACTATGTGTACGTAAAAAAATAAATGTATCAATCACATAAAATCTCAAAAGTTACATGACAATTACATAATTCTAAATGCAATAAAAATAATTCGTATTACATATGATATACACATTTTATGATTTACACATTATTTACTAAATATAATATACATCACCATCTCCATATGAAAGAAAAGCAATACATCTCATAAAATTAGTTACAATTATTTATGAATAAAACATTGATCAACTTCATCAAAAGCTGTATAAAAATCTATATAAAAACAACTGTTATTACTATGCTATTTAGCTTAGAGTTTGTCATGACAATGTACACATACTGTCTAATTTTTGAGAGTGTGGTATGGTTTGAAATGATCGATGCAAAGTGCCACATCGCAGACATCACACTTCCAAGTAGATTCCTTCCTTTGTTTATTTTGTAAGCACGCAACACAGCGTTTTGCGTACTTTGCCC